>LZPO01097104.1:688204-698507 GCA_001675575.1 Neotoma lepida
CAGCTTTGGTGAGTGGTGGCTTGCTCCTAATTCCTCTGATCTCTGTCAGATTTTCACCCTTATTTCTTGTTCCGCGTGTTTATTAATAAGACTGGTTAGAAGTTCTTCTTACAGGTGTGGGTGAATAAGCAATATATGTAAAGAAAAAAAGTAATTATGTAATATGTTAAAAGATACAGAGGGCTATGGCAAATAGAAAAAGTAGATGAAGGGAATCTGGTTGCCCTGGAAGGAGAACATGATTGGTGGCAATAGGCTGTAGGCTAGCAGATTCAGCCTCGAGTCCGTCAGCCAGGTTTGCGGTAAAATATCACTGTCTGAGCCGGGCGGTGGTTCTGAGCCGGGCGGTGGTGGCGCACGCCTTTAATCCCAGCACTTGGGAGGCAGAGGCAGGCAGATCTCTGTGAGTTCGAGCCCAGCCCAGGCTACCAAGTGAGTTCCAGGAAAGGCGCAAAGCTACACAGAGAAACCCTGTCTCGAAAAAAGAAAAAAAAGATCACTGTCTGGCAGTGTGAACAACAGAAACTGATGGCCACGGATCTGGAGACTGGAGCCCAAGCTGCCGGTGCCAGGAAGGCAGGTTTTATTCCCCCTTCTTCCTCACCACCTATGTGGCGGCCAGGTCGTTGAGTGTCCNCTTTGTGCTTGCACACGGGAGAGAGGACATCTGGTTCCCTCGCCTAAGGATGTGAGCCCTAGCGGCTGTGACTTCCCTTCATCTTAGTTACTTCCTTGTAGACCCATGCCCGAACACTATCACACTGGGGGCTACTGCTTAACATGAATTGGCGGAACGGGAACCGGGCCTTGCCTCTTTCCCACCCCGCGAAGAGATGCTCAACACTTGTCTCTCAATCCTAGACAGACAAGGCCTTGGGAGCCTAAGCGGGAAAACTAATCACAGGAATGCTCCAGGGATGCTCTGGAAAAGGGACANGGCCAATTATGACACTCTAGGCTTCTTGGCCTGGTGAGTGAAGTGGACCCACTGGGGCCTCTGGAGGAACTAGCAATAAATGGGAAAAGGCTTGCTTGACAGTACATGTGTCGTAACATCTGTAACCTCCAGGGGGCGCCAGGTGTGCTTTCCCCGGTATTCGCTGGGTTCAGCACAGGTAGAGCTATGCTCCCAGGTTATCGATATTTCTCAGTTTGGGTGAGGTATCTCATCTTGCTCCAGATCACCCTCAGAATCCCAAAGCACAGTTGGGTAAATTTACCCTTTAGTTACTGAATTGCATAATAATTATGTCACACACAAACAGGCTGCGTGACAGGAACATTTAGAGCCTTCCACCCTTGATGCCCAAGGGATTGATTCACTGTAGCACAAGAAAGAACCATTTGGGGCAGTCACCCAAAACACTGATTCACGAGAAGCAGGGAGAAGGAAACATTCTCCTGAGAGGGGACCCATAATACAGAATTGGAAACTACCGCCAATATTTTGACACAATTTGAAATAATAGATATTACAATTATAATAGTTATTTATATTATTTAATTTTTTTGTCATTCAAACTGCAGGTAGTCCTATAGGAAGGAATTAAGCTATAAAAAAAAAAGAAAAGAAAAAGAAAAAGAAAAAATTGAGGCCAGGGATGTAGTTCAATGGAAGAGGCTTGCTTGGTACTTTACCTGGGTTTGAGCTCTAGTAACTGCCCCACTCCCAACACAAAAATTGAGAGCACCTCAGAGACTACTTGTTAGTAAGTGCCCTGGCTGGGAAGGATAGAGCTTCCTGAAGAATGNAGTTGGTCTTGTGGGCAGTGGAGACAGGTGGTCCACNCACAGAGAGAATGCTGCTCCAGGGGGCTGGAAGTGGGTGGGGCAGCTGTGGGATGTGGGATTGCTCTCTACAAGTCTCCCTAAGGAAGCCAGTGTCCGAGGTATACCAACTTGCTGAATGTTCTCTTGGCAGATGGTTTACAAAGGACAGAAAAAAGAAAGGCNAGGGACTGATTAGAAAATGACTTTGCTGGTNCACTTAGGGATCCAGTGACCCCAAGGAACCCAGCAAGAAGAGATGGGATGAGAAGGGTTAGAGACAGTCACCTGCGCTTGTGTTGCAGCACTCTGTGGTCTCATTCATTTTATCAGGGAACCTTCTAGTCTCCTAAAATCACTCTGGGATGGATTCAATTCTATCACAGAGATGTGTGCTCTGTGCATTCGATGGGAGGGAGGNGCTTCTGGGATAAAGCTGCACAGTTATTTATAGACTAGGGACTGACTAGCATGAATCTCTTTCTCAGGGTAGATCAGTGTCTCTTGGGGTTCAGGGCCCACAAAGTTGTGGTGATATTTTATCTGTGTTCCCCAATAAAATTTACCTGAGGATCAGAGAAAAAAGCCAGCCACTATAAGTAAACAATAGAAATCAGGCAATGTTGGCACATGCCTTTAAACCTATCACTTGGGAGGCAGGGATCTGTCTGGATCTCTGTGAGTTCAAGGCCACACTGGGAACAGAGCCAGGCATGGTGGCACATGCCTTAAATTCCAACACTAGTTAACCATAGAGGTCTGGAGGTCTGTACAGACAAATAGGAAGTAACAGAGCTGGGCAGGTAGAGGAAGTGATGTAGCGGGGCTGAGAGAGCCAATTAGAGAACAGAACAGAAAAGGCATATAGGCATGAGTAGACGGAAGTAAGTCTCTTTGGAAGCTGTGGAGTTGGTGAGGTGAGGTTAGCTTGTGGATTTCCCTATTCCTCTGATCTCTCAGGGTTTCAACCCCAATTTCTGGCTCCATGTTTTTTATTTAATAAGATCATTTAGAAATTAATCTACACAAAGTGAAGGACCAGACTGGGAGTCACTGTGACCCAAAGTATGGAGGACAACAGCTCCTGATCAGCGGGTGTCCAGATGGACTTGCACATACCATCTACAGTGAGCCAGTACCCATCTCCACTATCTGTATTGTTCCCTCGGGCTGTTGCAGGAGTGTTTCTTTCTCAATAGCATTGCAGTCATGGACTGTGCCCCACACAATATGTCTGGGGCAGGGGGTGGACATACAGCCACTGCAGTGGGGCTCTTTGCTGTTGCTGACACCATTTCAACCTATATAGTCTCTGCTTTCTCACCACCTCTGAGGAAGCAAGACTATTGCTTTTATAATTCTTACTTGAAAGATGAAGAAAGAGGTCAACGTGTTGACTCCAAGAGAACCTCAAAGTGCCGCTCAATCCTAGCCCTGCCCACCTTTGTGTCCCACCCCTAAGGAGCAGGACAATGACAAGATGAGCTAATCATGTGACTGGAAAAGCAGACATGCCCTAGGCCTGCATGAGGAGTCAGNGTGTATCCTACTCTTAAGTCCTGAGTGAGCAGGAGATGAATTCCTTGGACCTTCTGCCCTCCAGTGGATTTGTCTCAGTAGCTTTCCTTTGGATTCACTTTCCTTACAACGGAACATTTACATAGGTTTATGATTCAGCAGAAAAGAAAATTAAGCTGCCTCAGTGAGTCCCCACCTATATAAAGGTGNCCCTACATAGGGCAGCCTGGCTCACAAGGACAGAAAAATCTTCAGTAGTAAGTGTTGCCTTTGCCTGTCCTGGGATGGGACAGGATGGGACAATTCAGACNCTGTTATCTCATCCTTATCCCATTCACCCCACAAGAGGGTGACAATACCCATGATCCNACTCTCACAAAAGGCAGGGACTTGAACTTCCCACTCAAGTCCTCATATCTTCCCTTTAACCCCTTGCGGGGTCTTGAAACAATGCTGAGCAGAAATAGGAGGATGGCCCTGGGGCCTGTGCCATCTAGGAGGGGCTCTGCACACAGGCCACTGGGTTCCTCCTTCNTTCAGATCAAGNTTCCCTTGGTNGGCAGGCTTTTCACTTAGTTATTACCTAGCTGTGGCTGCCTGGGTGGTAGGTAAAGTGACCTGTCACTCNAGCAGCTCCCACAGCCATACCACAGATCATCCCCTCCAGGTCCTTTACTCAGGTGAGATAAAGAACCTGGGAACTCCTAAGACCNATGNAAGGTGTTTCATTCCACATCTTTCCTCCACACTCCCCTATCCATCATCTCTTCCTCCATCTGCCATCTCCAATCTGAGCAGACGCTACTCTGCAGCATGTCATCTACTGTTTCTGTTGGCTAAGAAGGATCAGAAACCGAATCCTTCCTCCCGGTCAGGAGCACTGCTGAATTATTCATAGGCCCAACCTACTGCAAATTTCACAGTGATTTGTCTTCAAGGTTGTAGCTGTGAGNGTATGGCCAAANGAATAATGAGTACACTTGACACCCACAGCAGTAAGCGGNGCTGTCAGACATCACAGTNCAGGAGCCAAGTCGCCCTGCAGCTTTGAGACAAGAGCAGCATTGNAAAAGCCGGACTGATTCACACTGCTTGGCCTTGAGTGGGTGGACCCCTTGCCCTCCCCGAACTCTCTAGTCTGTGGATTAGCAGTTTTAACACATGGGAAGACAGCTGGGTCTCATCAAACCACTATACCCATGGGGACTTGTTCTCCCAATGCTGAACCATTCAGAAGAGCCATAGAGAACCAGAATCCTCTCCCTGAAGAGGAGATGGTTGCTAGCAGACAATTAGAAGCCAAGGCCACAGGAGGGAGAAAATGTCTGTGAAAGGGCAAGAGATAAGACAGAACAACAGACTTGGGGGAGGATGTACTAGGCATTAAGCACTGTGGTAAGTACCTTGATGCCTGGTTGTTTAGTTATACCCTCTTTCTCCTCCTCACTTGTAGCCTGGAGTTGCCCTATGACAAGATTCTGGCTGATAGGATGTGGGCAGANGTGATTGGTCAAACTTCTACAAGAAGAAATGGTTGGCCCTGCACATCATCTTTTCTCCTGGAAAGTGCAGGTGGTGCTGGTGAGTCGGAAGATACCCTAGAAGATGGCAAAGGAAGATAGAAGGAAGCTGGGTCTTGAACATCCAGGGTTCCTTACCCAGCCTGGACCAGCTGGCTACTGTAGACTCAAGCAAGAGGAGACACACCTCTTCATCACAGCCTTCTGCTCTTCCCTCAGGCTGTGGCCTGTGTGACAATTCTCTGGGAAGTGGTCTAGCACCCTTTGTTGACCAGGGCTTTCTGTGAGTGCTCACTCATTCCTCACTGGAGCATCCATCACAGTGTCCTATGAAGACTTTTTCTTAGTTGGGGTTTCTGTGGCTGTGAAGAGACACCATGACCATGACAACTCTTATAAAGAAAAAACATTTAATTGGGGCTGGCTTACAGTTCAGAGGTTTAGTTCATTGGCATTGTGGCAGGACATGGCAGCAGCACACAGGCAGACATGGTGCTGGAGAAGTAGCCAAGAGTTTTACAGATCCACAGGCAGCAGGAAGAGAGTGAGACACTGGGCCTGGCTTGAGCATCTGAGACCTCAAAGCCCACCCCCAGTGACACACTTCCTCCAACAAGGCCACACCTATTCCAAAGGCCACACCTCCAATGCTGCTATGCCTTATGAGTCTGTGGGAGGGGGAGCGTTTTCATTCAAACCACTACAGACTTCATCACTGGTCTGCAAACCCCACAAGGCTGGGAACACTGTGAGTCAGGGACTGCAATCCCATCTGCCCTCATTTTCTCGGGATCAAGAATGCAATAGACACTTAATGGTTGCAGAATAAACCAGTGGAAGTGCCACATGCTTACAAACTGCCTCCGTTCTTTCCTAAAGGGACCAGCACTTTTACAAGCTCATCACAGACAAACACAAAAGAACAATCCCATGCTCCTCTTCCTTCTTCCCAAGGCATTTGGACCTTTCTCCCTTATATGATGGGTCACAAAAGACCCTAGAAGGGGAGAACCCCAGGGTAGGGGTGGAGCTCAGTTGGTAGAGTGCTTGTTTGCATGCACAAAGACCCTGGTTCAATCCCAGCTCTGTATAAAACAGGCATGGTGTCACATGCCTGTATTCCCTGCCCTTGGAAGGTAGAGGCAGGAAGATCAGAAGTTCAAGGTCATCCTTTACTACATATCAAGTTTGAGGCTAGCCTGGGCTACATAAGACCCTGTCTCAAAATAAAAATATTTGTTCATTCCACTGCAATGGGAAGTCTGGTAGGGTTTTGTGAAGTGTAGCAGAAATTTCCCTCACTAGGTTTGAAACCTAGGCAAAAATCTAGTATTTTGGTAGAAGAGAAGGAGGTTTGTGTATGTCAAACTTAACTGGAAGAAGCATGTGAACCCTATAATTTGTTTTCCACTGTACATAGCTGTGGGGTCTATTTCTAACTGGGGTGGGTGCTCATGATAGGTTTCTCTGGTCATTGTATGAGGAGTCATATATCCTCTAAGACCCAAGGTCTTAGCAGCAACATCTCAGAGTCAGGCTCTGGTCACTTGCCAGGCTTTCATTGAAGACACTTTGCAAGGCATTGGCCTTGGCAGCAGCCAGTGGCTATGCTTTTAATTATAGCTTCCTTGTCTTTGCCAGATCCTCCTCTGGCATTCTCTGCACACAATGAATCTCATTATGGCTAGTGGGGTCAGAAGAGCAGTCCGTCTGCCACACTGTCCAGCAGCCTCTGCTACAGAGACTCAAAGCACAGCATGGTCCACACTCCCAAACTAGCCTCCAAACTCGTCTGTCACCTCACGGCTTAGGAGGGTTAAGAAGCAAGGTAGCCCCCTGCAGAATCTATTTGCACCAGAATCCCACACATTTGTAGGCCCTGTTCTCTACCACCCTGTCCTTGATAGGCATCTCAGATTTTTCTGCCTGGTGGAATCCAGGAGGAGAAGAGATAGGAAGTCTCTCACAGGCAAGTGTCTTGTCAGTTTTCTGAGGCTACAACAGAATACCTGAGGCTGAGTAATTAATGTAGGAAAGAAGTTTACTTAGCTCCTGTTTCTGGAGGTTGGGAAGTCTAAGAACATGGTGAGAGCCCTGTGTTGCTTTTAATCCTGGTAGGAAGTGGAGAGGTGAGCGGGCATGCACAAAAGGGACCTGCTTCATAATAGCCCACTCTTGAGGTAACCAGTCTAGCCCTGAGAGAGAGAACTCATTCCTGACAGCCATACACTATCTCTCTTTAGGACAGCAGCGCCTTTTAATAACGCCGCCTTGGGAGTGAATATTTCAACTAAATTTCCCATGATTTCTAGGGAACATAGTATTATAGTTTGGATCTAGAACAGTGGTTCTCTGTAAGTTCAAGGCCAGCATGCTACATAGTGAGTTCCAGGCCATCCAGGGGTGGATAATGAGACTGCCTCAACAAAACAAAAGGTCACGATGAGATTGACAAAGGCTATTATTGAGCACACACTACAAGCCATGCAATATGTTGTTCCTTCTGCTTTTTCTCATCCAGTTCTCACAATAATATGCCTATTATGTATAGCATTATTGTCCCCATTTCACAGATGAGGAAGTTAAGATTCAGATAAGTCATATAATTTTCCCAAGGTGACTTTAAGACCAGGGGTGTTTGACTCCTCGATTTTAACCACTGCAGTTTTGTAAAGAGGATAGAATCCCACAGCAGTGGGAAGAAACTTGAGAAAGACTGGGTCCTACAACCACATTTAGTGGTTCAAAAAAAAAAAGCACTCCCCTATACTTATGTATAAGAAAGGGTCTAGACAGGAATGAAACAAAGAAAAACATAAAATAGGGAGTCTGAACCTTTTCTTTCTGTGTAAAATCCTAATTGCTCTAAGTATCATAGTTTTGTCAACTTGACACAGACCTAGACACACCTGGGGAGAAGGAGTTTCAACTGAGGAACCATGGGTTGGCCTGTGTGCACATCTGGAGCATTTTGTTGATTGTCAGTTGATGTGGGAGGGCTCGGCCCACTCTTTTGGTGCCGCTCCTGGACAGGTGGACCTGGGCTGTATAAGAAAGGGTGCTGGGCAAGCCAGAGAGAGCAAGTCAGGAAGCAACATTCCTCCATGGCCTCTGCTTCAGTTCCTGCTTTGAGTTCCTGTCCTGAATTCCCTCCACTGTGGACTGTAACATAGAAGAGTAGGCTAAGTAAACCCTTTCCTTGCTGGGCAATGGTGGCTCACACCTTTAATCTCACAGCCCGAGAGGCAGAGGCAAGGGAATCTCTGTGAGTTCTAGGCCAGCCTGGTCTACACAGCTAGTTCTACGACAGCCAAGGCTACACAAAGAAACAAAAAATAAAACAAACAAACAAGATTTATTTCTTTTACGTGTTTGAGTGTTTTTACCTGTGTATATGTCTGTACACCTTGTGTGTGGAGTGCCTATGGAAGTCAGAGAAGGCATCAAATATTCTAGAACTGGAGATGGTCATGAGCCACCATGGTGCTGGGAACCAAACCCAGGAAATCTGGAAAGAGCAGCCAGCAGTGCATTTAACTACTGAACCATCTCTCTCCAGCCCCTGCTCAGTATTTTATGACAGCAACAGAAAATTTCTAGAGCATTAAGTTAAAAACTCCAGAAATCATTTCTCCATATGATGTTGACTTCAACATCTTCTATGAGGTGTAGATTTGGTGAGGCATGTTAGTTTAATGCTCTTGGCCTGTAGTGGTTTGAATGAGAATGGTTCCCATAGACCCCCATATATTTGAATACTTTGGTTACCTGTGAGTGGAGCTGTTTGGGAAGGATAAAGAGGTATGATCTTGCTGGAGGAGGTGTGCCATTGGGCAGGCTTAGAGTTTTTCAAAAATCCACACCATTCCTAGTTATCTCTCTCTGCCTTGTGATTGTGGATTGGATGTGAGCCCTCACCTACTGCTCCAGGACCATGCTGCCTGCATGCCTGCTGCCATGCTCCCTGCTATGATGGCCATGGACTCCAACTCTTTGGGACTACAAGCCCCAAATTAAACTCTTTCTTCTATAAGTTGCCTTGGTCAGGGTGTCTTATCACAGTGACATAAAAGTAACTAAGATGTGCAGCCACCTAGCCCTGTGCTTAGAAGAGTTCGTCCTTGGTTTCATGCTCTGCTAAATGCCATCTTGAAATGCTTAATGATCCTAAAAAAAGAGGCTTTGCATTGTTATTTAGCCACAGGTCATGCAGAGTGTACAGCCAATGCTGCAATGTAGGAGAGTCAAAATAATGTGTAGTGGTGCACGCTTTTAATCCCAGCAGTCGGGAGGCAGAGGCAGGAGGGTCTCTGTGTGTTTGAGCGATGCCAGCCTGATCTACAAAGTGAGTTCCCAAGACAGCCAGGGCTGTTACACAGTGAAACCCCATCTTGAAAAACCAAAGCAATAATAATAATAAGCCGAGACAGAAAGTAGCTGGCTTGCCATGGCCTTCCACTTGTCCATTTTCTATGTGTGGTAGATTGTCCACTCACTGATACTGCACTGACAGCTAACATTGGCATCAGAACAGAAGCCCAGTGATGGACCCATGAGAACAAATGAAGACCACAGAGATGGGGAGTCCTAAGTCCTATCTGGAAATCCCAGGAAAATAGGGACAGCTCAAGGCTTCCTGAGTTTAATTTGTGGCAAGTGGTGTGATTTCAGATTCTACCACAGATATTGCCATGGCTGCTCTTGGCAGTCACTTTGACTACAACTGGAATCAACTAAATCTCAAGAAGCTGGGCACATCTATGAGGGATTTTTTTTTTCTTTTGAGACAGGGTTTCTCTGTGTGACAGCCCTGTCTGTTCTAGAACTCACTTTGTAGACCAGGCTGGCCTCAAACTCACAGAGATCCACCTGCCTCTGCTTCCCAAGAGCTAGGATTAAAGGCATGTGCCACCATGCCCAGCTGAGGGGTTTTCTTGATTGGATCATTTGAGATTGGAGGACTCACCCCAAATCTAGGCCACACCTTCTGGTGGCAGCCCATATGAAAGGACATGAGAGGAGACCTTTTGCTTTTTTTGCCTGCTTGCCCTCATTCTCTCTGGAAAGTTCATCTATCCTGCCCCCGAGGCATTCCTTCACTGGTGTTAGAACCTAGTTCTTCAGGATTCCAACACAGACTGAAGACCAGCAGCTCTTTAGGAATCCTCTGAGACTCCAGCACCATCTTGGAACTCCTAAGACATCCAGCCTCAAGGACTGAACAACTATCGTTCTTGGCCATTCAGCCATTGTTGGATTAGTTGGACCACAATCTGTAAGTCACTCTAATAAATCCCGTGTGTGTGTGTGTGTGTGTGTGTGTGTGTCTTAGGGGTTTTATTGCGATAAAACACCATGACCAAGACAACTCATAGAAGAAAGAATTTATTTGGGGTTAGTAGTTTCAAAGGGTTAGAATCCATGACCATCATGGTGGGGAGCATGGCAGTAGGTAGGCATGGTGCTGGGGCAGTGGCTGAGAGCATACATCTCCATCC
>LZPO01097104.1:699597-715439 GCA_001675575.1 Neotoma lepida
TTATTTTGTTTAATGTTTTTATGTGACTGCCTGAAAGTAAGTATGGGCACCACATGCATGCCTGGTACCCAGAGAAACAAGAGGAGGGTATTGACTCCCCTGGAAATGGAGTTACAGATAGTTGTGAGCTGCCAGATGTAGGTGCTAGGAACTGTTAGTTCTCCTGGAAGAGCAGCAAGTTCTCTTAACTACTGGTCCATCTCTCCAGTCCATTTCTCTTTGCTTTCAACTGCAATATTGCTTTAGAGAAGAAAAGTCCCAGTTGCCTTGCATGTTTTGGTTTCTGATTTATTATTGTTAGACATCTTTAGACATTCACTCACTCTAGTTTTCCTTGCTCTGTCCCATCTCCACTTCACTAGATTTGGAATGAGTTACCCTCCGGACCGCCTTGCTATCGGTACAGAATTCCAGCCTTCCCAGATGTCCTAGGCCTCTGCATACTATCTGCCCCCAGGGCCTCTCTTGGCTAGCTCTGAGCTGGCAGCCTGCTCACACTGAGTTGTCATGGAGAAGGTTTAAAAACATGGTGGGCATATTCCTGCCACCTGGAAACAAGTGGGTTTGTAGAAAAACCACCATGGAGGGAGAGAAAGAGCTCTTGGGGGGCAGAGCTGGTGCCAAGGAAGGCGGCTGTGGTGCAGGACTGTGAGCCTGTACTGCTGTATGCTACTTGGCATTCTGGGCAAGCAGCCTCTCGTTGGTCACCTCGTTTCTTACAGAACGCCTGCAGGGAGCTTGTGTCAGACAGAAGGGCACAGATTCCAGAAAAGTCTGCAGATTCTAAGGAAATGGGGATTTCTGTGGAAGCAGACTGAGTGGGATCTAGACACACCCACAAAAATGTATGCATCATGCAAGCAGAGTCCTCACCTAAGCATTCGAGAGGTTGTCTGACTCAGCTTCTCGTGGAAACTGGATGTCCCAGCAATAAGACACCCCATGTGGTACTCCATGCTGAATCACTGCAGGAGCTTCAGATAGCCCATTGCAAGCACCTGTCACCCTCTGTCTGTTGCTTTGTAGGTCAGGAACAGTTGAACCTCATTGAAAGTTCTGGGACATTTGATATCTTTTATCATATCAAGATTATATCATAACATTAAATAAAATTAGCAGTAGATTTCTCTCTTGCTCCATGAGTATAATCTATTGCCTTCTAAGTCATTCTAAATTCTGGCACTATGCACATACGCCAAGCTGATGTACACGTTGGAAATTATGACCCCAAAGTTACAGAACTGACTGCCTTTCCCTGGAGAAGGTTTGTATACTTTTTTCTGCTACTTGAGCTAGACACAATATCCATTTCAATGCCCACAGTCTAACAGACTCCAAAGACTTGCTAATAGGTTTGATTATAAGTGCAAGAAATTATACATTTTCATTACTCTTACATTTGTGGTGTGTGTGTGTGTGTGTACTTGTGAGTGTGCATGTGGAAGTCAGATAACCTCAGGTGTCATGCTTTGGGAGCTGTTTCTCTTTTTTTGAGATAGGGTCTCTTGTTAGCTTGGGGCTTGTCACTTGACGAGGCTGGCTGGCCAGCGTGCATCCAGGAACTTCCTGGCCATTCCCCAGTGCTAGGATTGCAAGTACATACCACCACACCTGGCTTTTCCACAGGGACTCTGGGCACTGAGTTCAGATCCTCATGCTTGCAGAACAAGCACTTTACAGATTGAGCCATGTTCCTCCACACCCCCCCCCTTTTTTGAGACGGAATATTCTATGTAAGCCAGGATGCCCTAGATTTTACTATGTAGCCCCGACTGGCCCCAAACTTAAAATCACCCTGCCTCAGCCTCCCAAGTGGTGCAGTTATAACCATGCACTACCACAACAAGTTCATATACTCTTTTTTAAATTTTATTTTATGTGTATGGATGTTTTACCTGCATGTATGTACACCACTGTGTGCAGTGCCTTCAGAAACCAAAAGAGGGTATCAGAACTCCTGTGTGTTACAGAGGGTTGTGAGCTGCCCTATGGGTTCTGAGGATGGAACCCAGGTCCTCTGGAAGAGCAGCTGGTGCTTTTAACCACTGAGCTATTTCTTACCCCCCTTTTTATTTTTTCCTCCCTCCCTCCCTCCCTTCTTTCTTACCTTCCTTCCTTCCTTGAAGGTTCTTCCTGTATTTCTACCTTTCTTGGACACAAGGCTGACTTCACTTGTTTTAATAACCTCTCATAGCCAGCCCTTATTTTGCTGGAGAAGTTTTGCTCACTTCCTCCTTCTCTCCCTTTACCTGTGGCAACAGAGTCTGATCCCAGAGCTTTTGGTTATACCCACATCAAGTAGTTGAAAACTGCTTCATTCCTAATCCCTTTCTGTTGTGAATCTTAGGCAAGAAGCAGGAAGGGCTTCTCTGGCTAACGTCACATGCTTTTCAAGTGAGACACAAGCCATCTCAGGCAGGCTTTCCCACCCAGGCCCTGGCTTCACTAGCAGAAGCAAGTCTTGCCTGTGTCTGAAGGATGCTGTGGAATAATCCTTTTGTACACTGTGAAGATGTTTTGCTCTCATTGGTTTAATAAAAAGCCAACTGGCCAATAGCTAGGCAGAAAGAGGTTAGGCAGGAGAGCCAGACTGAGCGAACACTAGGAAGAAGGTCGCCAGCCAGATGCAGAGGAAGCAGGAGATGAACATGCTGTGCTGAAAAACGGTACCGCCACGTGGTAGAGCATAGATGAGAAATATGGGTTGATTTAAGTTGTAAGAGCTAGTTAGTAACAAGCTTAAGCTATTGGCTGAGCATTTATAATTAATAATAAGTCACTGTGTGTTATTTGGGAGTCAGCAGTCCGAAGAAAAACCCTGCCAACAGGAGTAGCTGCTTATAACTGGGAATACTGATGGTACCCAGAAATAAATAAAATGGGCCACTGGCAAGCTTCAAAATATTGAGAGCAAAAGGTGGGATTATTTTTATTAAAGTACTCTAACTAGTTTTTAAATTTTTTAACTTAATTATTTGTTTTATCCTTAGGACAAAGTCTTCCAGAAAACCTAGAGATACTTGGAATCTGGGTTCTGGACCCTTGCAGCCACCCTATACATCACAATGCATGGAGTGTCCAGAGTGGGAACTCCCAGCACAAGAACGTCTGGCTGAGGAGGGGGAATTCATAGCATTCACATGGGGAATGGAAGAACAGATGGTGCCAGTGCTGAACTTGAAGATATCATTGAAAAGCCTAGAACGTGGAAGCCAACTCCCAAAGACACAATTCAACAGCAAGGGAAGAGTTACTGAGGAACTCTGAGGTAGAGGAATATTATGGCTTAAATGTGACATATCCCTCATGTGCTAAAAATTGGGTCCCAGCTGGTGATGCTGTTGTGGGTGGCTGCAGGAACTTTGATGTGGGGCCTAGCTTGGGGAAGTGGATGGGCTAATGGAGGCTTGGCTTTGAAGGTTATATGTGCCCCTGATCCTTGCCTGGTTTTCTGCTTCCTGTTCACCATGAGGTTGCATCATCCACATGCTCCTGTAGCCATAATATTTTGACTCAGTCCCAGAATCAGTAGAGCAAGGACAATAGACAGAAAAATCTATGAAACTGTGCATTGAGATGAATATTTTCTCCATTAAGTAATGGCATGTAACTGGTCATAGAGAATTAAAAATAACTAATACAAGGAGGTAGGAAGAATCTACCAATGGGAGTTTACCACAGAGGCAAACTGAACTTGAGGTGGACTTGTCTTCTTTAATGAGGATGGTCCAACTTGAATATGTAACAAGAACCACCTGGGGACCTTGCAAAAAATTAAAAGCTAGACTCTGATGCAAAAGGTCTGGGATGGAGCTCAAGTTATCTGTCTAACAGACTCCTGGGTGGTCCCAATGTTGTGGTCTGTGATGTCTTCAAGTAGAAGATGCTGGAGTAGTGCTTTCAAGTAGTGGTGGTTCTCCACCTTCCTAATGCTTTGACCCTTCAGTCCAGTTCCTCATGTTGTGGTGACCCCCCAACCATAAAATTATTTTCATTGCTGTAATTTTGCTACTGTTATGAATCATAATTGAAATATCTGTGTTTCCCGATAGTCTTAGGTGACCCCTGTGAAAGGGTCAATCGACCCCAAAGGAGTCGTCACGGCCCACAAGTTGAGAACCGCTGCAGTAGCACTTTCTGTGATGTTTTGGATTTGTGCCATCCTATATCATGGCCACTTGCCATGTGTGGAGCTGAATTTTCAGTTTTATTTAAATTTAGTTAGCATAAATTTAAACAGACACATGTCACTCGTGAGTACTCATTTGGAAAGATAGTTCTACAGAAGTGGTTTTCAAGCTTGAGTGTATGTCGGAATCATCCAGAGAGGTAGCTAAAACCCAGACTGAAAGTCCTGCTCCTGATATCTGATGCTGGTGTACTGGTCCAGGGACCACCCTTTGAGTTTTTCTCCTTTTAGAAGGTGCATTATCTCAGATATGGTAAGATTTAGCATCAGTACACTGGCCCCTTGTCTCTGGGCAATGAACTTCATTCCATCTAATTGTCAGTAGGACCCACTGAGTCCAAATTATAAGAGTCTCATAGAGCTACTGCTGGGCTACAAATTGCTGTGATCAGGACACGCTGGAAAGGCTTTTTAAAATTTATAAAATACCATTCCCACGACTGTGGGAAGCAACAAAACACACTGGATAAATATGTGTATTGTCCAGCCAGGTAACTGGGTCCAAACCAACTCTGCACATTTGTTGGGTAACTTAGTGTCTCAGTTTTATCACTTGTAGAATGGGACTAATCGTACTTATCTCATAGACATCTTATAAGAATTAAGTGCTTTAAAATGTGACCAGCGGAGATACGAAGATGGCTTCATGGTTAAGAGCACTAGCTACTCTGCTAGAGGACTCAGGTTGGATACCCAGCATCCACAGGGCAGCTCACAACCATCTGTAACTCTGGTACTGGAAAATTCTATGCCCTCTTCTGGACTCTTGGGGCAGGGTACCAGGCACACACCTGGAGTGCAGACACGAATGCAGGCAAAACATTCACACGCATGAAATTAAAATGGTAATAATAAAAAAATCAAATGTCACCTTCACAGTGTAAGGGCTTTGAATGCATTTGTTATTATCATTCCTGTAATCCTATCCCAAACTTAGCAAATTTCCCCATCTGCTATGCATTTTGTTCATCCTGTGAGTTCTTCTCAAACAAGCAGCTATTCCTGGGAGGTACACTCCGCCTACTCTCATTTTTGCTGAGGACTCTTTGAGACCTCTAAGATCCCCTGGGACTTCCCTATTAGGATATCCAAGGACAGATGAAAGGTGACAAAGTGGGAGTACACCCAGCAGCTTGCTACATTCTTTGTCTTCACGCCCAATGTACAACCAGGGCCAGCAAAGGCCAGTCCATCTGCTTAGTGTCTCTGTAGATCAATGTACATCCATAAAGCACGAATTCCAAAATTACCACCCATGCCAATTTTACTGCCTAACAAGGCAGTTTAGTAAACAACCTACCTCCTTCTACCTCACACTAACACATAGCCCCAGGGGAACCATTATTCCAAGACCCCTTCCTTTGAGATATTTGGGGTCTTGTCACACAGTGATTGACACAGACAACTCCAGAAGAGATACTAACCAAATCTTGTACCCATCAACCCCCTAGTACCAGGCTTACGCTCAATCCACCCCAATTCCTCCCTTTACCACATCCCAAGACCAGCCAATACTGTCCACTAATTGAGTGCTGTTTTCCAGAGCTTTTAAAGAATGAACTGTTTTAACAATTTCCTACCAAGTAGGATCTATGTCTCCATTTAACACATAACAAAGGGACAGGTGGGAGAATGCTGGATGGGTGTAAAGGAGCCAAGGCACTTGCTCCTTTGCTCCCTTGCTCTGAAAGTGTGGTAATCATGTGGAATGTATTTTCACATCTTTGTGAATGCCATTCATCCTGTTACTCTCAGAGGGTTCCAAATGTCAGCAGAAGGACACCTCAATCCCATCCCCCAATCAATCTATCACACTAAGTGAAGGAACACATTGGAAAGGTGGGGCACAGTACAACCTGAAAAGCCTTTATCATCCATGAACTCGGTAGAGGACCTGAAAAAATGCAGATACCATGCTTAATAGAACAGAGTCTGAAGCAGTCTTTGGATGAAACGCTTCAGCCCACTAGAGGAAGGTGGAAGGAGCAGACGCCCCCCCCCACCAAAGAATACCTTGATTTCCCTTGGGAACAGCTTACTGCTTGCTCCCTGAGAGAATATGAGGGCCGCAGGCTCCCTCCCTCTTCATAACCCCAACACTAGGAGTGGTAGGGTGGGTGTGCATACACACATGTGCACAGACAATAGTAGATGTGGATCATCTTCCTGACAGTCCTGTGAATTGTGAAAGAGTCAGATGTGAAGACACGTATCGGTACTGTGCCAGTGGGGAGGAGGAAAGACATAAGCCCTTCAAAGTGACGGATGACTTAAAAACCATGTGGGACTGGTATTTCTGCTCGTGATGGGTGTGAGCAGGCATGATGAATGGGGGAAGGCTTTTGTCATCACAAGGGGCATGATTTCGCATGATGAATCGGGGAGCAATAACTGCAAATGATTGTGTTATCAGCCATCTTCGGAAGAAAACGTCCCACATCCCATGCCTTAACATCCTACTGCCTCTAGCCTGAACTAACCCTGAAACCACACAGTGTCAGGGGTAGCTGTGAAGGGCTGGGGGCAAACTACTGGGGGGAGGGGGCGGCTAAAGCAGGAAGAGAGAATACCAGAGAGCTCCATGCTCTGAGTCACTGAGGTGCCCTTCTGTAGAGACACACATAACCAAAGCATGTGACCAATTGTAATACTTAGGCACTACTCCAGACATGCAGAGTCAGGCAACACATAGAACACTTAGCAGTTTGAGAATCTAAAAGGTGTCTGCTGCTGGGTCCCTAAGAGCCCCTTCCCAAGCTGTGTTAAGTGATGCCAAGTATTACTGGACAATGACGATGCATGCCTGCCATCCTGAGACTTTTGAGTAGTGTGGCCAAGAGGATTGCAAGACTGAGACTAGCCTGGGCTACACAGAGACTGTCTCAAAAACAAACCACAATTTAAAAACACCTGTTTCCTTATGCTCTACCAAGCTTCTCTAAGACATTAATTAAGATAGAGCTGTAGTTGTACAGTGGGGAAAAGGCAAGCCTACATAGTAACCTGTGATTGATGTCAGTTATCTAGACACTCTTAATTGGGTTTCTGTGAGTGGTATATTCTTGCTTAGTTAACTTTCTCATCAATTTAGACTTAGCCAGAAATCTCTTTAGGGGAACTTTTAAGTGGGAAATATTTTTGAAGTGTTAACTTTCTTGACTTAGCAAGAATAGCTGAATGATGGAACAGGTATCCCATTTGGTGAACTGGGACTCTGTATAGCCTGAGGCTTGGTTTTCTAGGTCCACAATTATTACTTATGTCTCCCCCCTAAAATGACATAGAACACCCTGGAAGGTGATATTGCTGGTCTTTATCTTTCCCTCTCCCCTGCTTCATAATTTAAAGTATATGGCATTGTAAATTTGACCCAATTAACCAAGCCTTTTGTGAAGGAGAAAAAGCAACAATGACTAGATGATGGTTGATTGGCAGATGGCCTGTCTCTAGGAGACCAAAAAAGCTTGAAGTTAGTGTCTTGAGGAACAATTAGGTCTACTTGAGAATGTATATATGCAGGTGAGAAGGTAGGTAAGCACAATGAGGAAACAGAGATATGTTCATGATGTTGTGGCATAAAATACCCCTAAAGTCAGTAATTGGAGAGATTCAACTTCACCAACATCAAGAATAGTATTTGGGACTGGCCGTGCTGGTGCACACTTTTAATCCCAGCACGCAGGAGGCAGAGACAAGCAGATCCCCGAGTTTGAGGTCAGCCTGGGCTACAGATCAAGTTTCAGGATAGTCAGGGCTACACAGAGAGAAATCCTGTCTCAAAAAACAAACAAGAAAAGAGTAGTATTTTGTCATGTGGTGGGTGCTTAATGAATATTTGTTGACTGAATGGAGGTCAATCTGTTCTATACAGATTTCCTCTGGTCACCATTTGTCTGTCATCCATTCATCCATACCTCCAACCTCCTCTCCATCCAGTATTTATGTATTTATTCTAAGTGAGGTTCTATACCATGGGCTACAGGGGATTTGGCAGTAAATAAGATGCAGCCCCTTATTTAGAGTCGCATCTGTCTCAATGGACTATGTAATGAAGACTGACAGACTACATAATATCCAGACTACAGACTATATTCTCATTGTTATACCTTGGATACAGTTTGCCCCTCAGACAGTTTATGTGCTGGGGCCTTGGTTCCCATGGTGATAGTATTGAGATGGTGGGACCTTTAAGAGGTGGGGCCTAATGGAAGGTAATTATGGATTCCAACCTCAGAAGGAACGAATACTGGTCTTGCAGAATGGGCTGGGTCTTGTGGGAGTGGCTGAGTTCCTTTCAGAGTGGGTTGACATACAATTGTGTCTGCTTTCTCCTTGGTCTCTTGCTTCCTGTCTTATTGTGAAACCCTCCCCAGGTGCCTCTGAATGTGTTGTTCCCCTGAAGTCCTCGTCAGAAGGCAAGTAGATGCTGGTAACATGCTCTAGCCCCCCAGAACTATCAGCAACAAATCTCTTTATTTTTAACTTAGCCCTGGGTATTATGTTGGAGCAACATAAAAGAGACCACTACACCCCTCTAGCTCCACTATCCTGAAGACCTTTTGCCTTTGGCAAATCCTGATTACCAATTGTTGAAAACCTACTCTGTATGCTTCCAAAAGGAAATTTCCATTTTCCTGTCCAGATGAGTGTAGACGCTGGTCCCTGCCACAGCAGAACATTAGACTAGCTTCACCAGTGATTCCTTCTGAAATGGTTTAGGTTGTTTTCTTGGTATTCAGCCAAATTAAAGCTTTTCCAACCCTTCACATCCCCACTCATATTACTTTACATTTTTCTCTTTTTTGAACGTCTTTACTCAGATGTTCCAAGACAGCAAACGTGAGGTTGTGGCCACTTCAAGGTTGGAATTTCCTGGGTAGCAAGACATTTCCAGCATGCTCAATTCTGGATGCCTGTTAGAATGCTGAGTAGGGACAATTCTCCACCAGTCATCCCTGCTCTCCCCCAGTGTCCTCTTGCTGCCCCTCGGAGTAAAATAAAACTTCTCCTCTCTGGGAACTTAAATGGGGTGCCCATGAAAGACTCTGGACATTAATCATCTTTAGGGAGAAACACAAACATCTCTTTAAAGTCTACAGAGGGTTCTCCGTCCATTTCTGTGTGTTTGTTTGTTTTGACAGTGTCTCTCCGTCCATTTCTGTGTGTTTGTTTTGACAGTGTCTCACTGACTCAGTTTAGTCCTCCTTCCACTTCAGTATCCTCAGGGCTATGGCTATAGATGTGACCCACCATGTCCGATTTCACTAGCATATTCTAGTAGATGGTCTGGAACTCGAAGGAACCCTATCTTACTGCCACCAGATTTGAGTTTTGTTTTTAATTAAACTCAGCCTTATGGACTTTTTTGGTAAAAATCTAAAATGTTTGTGTTTTTACATAGTAGTTCTCTCGGTGTCTAAATTGGTGACATTCAGGCCTGGGCCTTTACACACGGGACCCTGTATCTGCAATGTGCTTCTCAAGACTTCACGATGCACCAAGTCATGATGGCACATGACATTCTCCAGCCACAGTGGCCATGTCACCCTGTTTGTAACACTTGCACCTGCAGTTCCAGAGTGATAGAAATGGGAATCACTTGTCACTGTCATCCTCTGTTTGCACAAACCAGAGGTCAGGAACCACGATCCCCATTCCGCATGTGCGGGAGCTAAGGCCCAGAAAGGTGATCTACCCGAAGTCACTCAGTAAGGTGGGAAGCCAACTGGGTGAAAGAACAGGTAAGACCGCCTATGTGGGTCCTGGTGCTTGGCTCACAACACCAGATTGCCTCCTCAAACAAATGCTCATACTACTTTGAAGAAAGTAGTACTTTGAGGCTGGAACATTCTATGAATGTTACAGAAGCAACTCAGGAACCACAGGATCAAAGAACCGTAATAATCACATTAACTTTTTAGTTAAACGCTCCTGTCTCAGAGACAACCAGTTATTACAGCTCACCGACAAGAAGGAAAATTGAGGGGGAAACCACCCATTCAAGAAATAAGCCTTGGTACATAGCTCTTTTCCTGTTTCACATCATCTCACACGTGACACCTAAACACAGCTCTCTTCTACACAGGACTACTCTTAGCATGTGATGGGGTAGGGTCGACGAGGGGTGTGGGCAATAACCAGTCATTTTAGGGACGATTCTGCCAGCAGAATATACACAAAACACATCTAATGCAGTATGTCTCTACCCTGATTCCTGTCTTTTTGGTAAGTTTCTTACTTCCTGACCTTGATTTAATGTAAAAAGGGATGGCTGACTTCCCACTTTCCCTGGTGAGGACGCAGCTGATAGGTGGATAAGAGTNGGGTCAGTTTCAGCTTTATGGAAGGAGCACTCTATGGGTTAAAATTGCCTAGCGATAACTGAACTTCCGACCAGGGAACAGCTTGGTAGTGCAAGTACCCCCCAGCCACAGACATACACCCCTCAGACACTAAATGACCATCTCTCTGTGATGAACTGCCCTGTCTAATGCCAGGGATTCATATTACCAGAAACAAACTAGGCTAATAGCAGTCCTCCTGCCTCCCAACTCCAGGTCAAGAAAGGCACAAAGGAGACCAACAAATAACACTCAAGTGGTGCTTTGAATCCAGGAGACCTTGAGGTACCGGAAGAGTTCTGATGGCCCCATCTGGCAGATGGGAAAGGTGAGGCACCAAGAGACTGATTAAATACTTCAGGTATAAGTGAGAGNGTACCAGGAATTTAAAGAGGGAAGACTCTTTTTCTTTCCCTACCAACAATAGCACAACTCAACACAAAGGCAACTCTAGCCCTTCAGCCACTACAGCCAAGTAGCCAAGGATCCTAAATTGTCCTCAGGGCACTGAACTGACTATGTCACAGAGGGACTCCTACACACTCCAGACTCTTCAGGATTCACCCTTGAGACCTCATTCAAGGCTGGAGATTTAGGCAAGAGTGGCCTGGGCAGGCACAGAAGGTAGCTCTGCTTCATAAGGCAATAGCTTCTGTCTGCAGGAGCTGGCCCCACACAGGGAAGTGGACATCAGACACTGCCTCCACTGAAATACATCACCATCCATGGAAGCCTCATGGGGTGGAACACTGTTTGCCNGGGGAAACCCACCACCTCCTGGGAGGTGAAGNATGGAGACTTTCCATTAAAGCTAAACAGCGTCACCAATCCAACCCATCTCCTATGCCACGTGAGAGAGTAAATGATTATTATCTGCACATGATTGTCTAACTAGAAAGCCTAGGGACTCAACTGAAAAAAAATTATGGGAACAGGAGAATTTGTTCAGGTGTCCCATTAACAGTCCAGCGCTCAAAACTAATAGCTTTTGTGGTCATTNGTGCATGAACTAACATCTTCGAAGAGCTGTGCTTTCTTGGGAGACTTTAAGTTCTGTGCAACTTGTATTTTGGAAGANAGAGGTGAGTCTGGACGATATCCCCTTGGCTGCTGCAACTGAAAGTCATCTTGGACACAAATGTCATAANGATGCCCAACGCAGCTGTGCCAGAAAACCTGACATTCACCTCTGTGCTCTCTCCTAGGAGGACCCTCCCCCTCCTCAGCTATTTTCTATTCCAATCCAAAGACAAAGGTGGATGTGGGTAAATTGTGCCATGTCATTTCCGAACNAAGTAAGTCTGTAAAGCAATGTTGGCCGACGGAAAAGTACCACGCCTGGCTTCTCATTGACTCATGGTTCATTAGTCTGGGGAGTTCATGGTGTGGCACCTTGGATTGGAGATGCCTGGAGTTTGGTCAAAGTGGCTAAGGGAGGCCCCACCTGGCTATATAAGGCAGTATGGCCTGCACAGGGCCGCTGTCATTTGCGGTCCAGGCTGGCATGCAGCTGGGCCTCTCGCACCATGCGATCAAAAGAGCGCGTGTTGGTCTCCTCCCGCACCTTCTCCCGCACGTGGAAGGAGGCCCGGGCAGTGGAGCGAGCGCTCTCCAGCGCGCTTCGCCTTTCTCGAGAGAGCTGCTCGCTGCGCTCCAGCTTGCGCCCAATGGCCTGCAGCAGCTCCCGGCGGCGGCAGTCTTCATCTCGCTCCACCTTTTCCTTGTTGGCGCGCTGGGTCCTCTCCTTCTCCAGGCGAGTCTGAACCACGCGCCGGGCTTTCTGCTGCACCGCCTCTTCCGCCACCTGCGCCGCGTGCTGCAGCCGTCGCTCTCCCGCCCTCGCCAGCGCCTCCAAGTGCGCNTGATGCTCCCGCTCTTTGCGTTCGGCCGCTTCCTTAGCGCGCCGACCCTGCAGCTCCTCCTTCCGGGCTCGCTCCCGAAGTTCCCGGGCGCGCTGCTCCAGCAGCTGCTCGTAGTTCTCCTGCGCGCGGCCCAAGCTAGCCTCCAGGGAGCTCCGCAGGCCCTCCCGCTCCTCGTGCTGCTGCCTCACTCGGCCTCGAAGCAGCGCCTCGTGGCGCGCCCGCTCGGCCCGGCTCAGCTCCCGCTTCTCCCGTTGCAGCTGACCCTCTTGCCGCTGTTTGGCCCGCGCCGCGCGCTGGGCGCGCTCCCTGCGGACCAGCTCTGCGCGCTCCCGCCCTTCCTGCAGGCCCTCCTCCCGCTGCTTCAGGTTCTGCTCCTGCTGCAGCTTGCGCAGCCGGTCGTCGCGCGCGGCGCGTTCCGCCCTCTCCCGCCGCAGCTCCACCTGCGCGGCCCAGGCTCGGCGACCCTGCTCGAGCGCGCGCTGCTTCTCGCGTTCCTCGCGCTCCCGCCGCTGCTCGGCGCGCACCCGCTGTTGCTCCCACTGGCCGTGGGCCGCGGCGCGTTGCTCCAGCAACAGGCGCTCCTCCTGATGTCGGGCCAACATGAGGGCCGCGATCTTACGGTCGCGCTCGGGTACCCCGCGCAGGCCTCGTTCCGCTCGCACTTGGCGCACGATGCGCTCCACATGCTGAGCCGTCTGCGGCGAGTGGCTCAGGTCGCCGAGGCTGAAGCTGCGGGCTGTGAGTGGGACCAGATCGAGGGCAGAAGGGCGGCCCAGCGGGTTGGGTGCAGACGACGCAGACCCTGCCGGGCAGCTGTTCCTGGCTGAAGCTCGAGGTGGCCAGCGAAGCTCCCGAAGGCTCTCCCCGCTGTAGGACGATGACGAGGCACCGGACTCGGAGCTCAGGGCACCGTCCCGCCGGCGGGACAACGAGTCCAGCGAGTGGCTCTTCCTACCTGTCCGAGAACCCGTGGGCGGAGGTCGGGTCCTGGCGGGGGGACTGGGAGAAGTCCTGCGAGCAACCCGGGATGCAGGCGAGGCCGGGAGGCTGCTGCTGCTGCAGCTGCTGCTGCTGCCCGCGCTCAACGCTGAGGCCGAGGCGGAGGTGGAGGCCGGGGCTGCTGCTGGGCCCTTGGGCGTGAACAGGCGCCGCTTCTCCTCGCGCATGATGCGTTCGCGCTCCGCACGGCACTGCTGCAGTTTGGCGAGCCGCTCNGCCTCGTAGGCCTCGTACAGGCCAGTGGCCACGCGCATGGATCGGCCTGGGGCCTCGCGCACCAGGTCGGCCAGGGCCCGAGGCAGCAGCTCCACTGGCTTGACCGCACAGCGGGCACAGGCCTCCAGCGAGCGGGGGCTGGTCAGGACGTAGCGGCTGCCCTCTGCCTCAGGGCAAGCGAAGTTGAAGAGATCGAGGTGCAGCAGCGGGGACTGCTCCCGACGCCCACCTTCTGCCCCGCAGGGGACTTCGGCCTTGCGGGGCGCCGCCGTGGAGGCGGAGGCTGAGGAGGCTGCAGGCTCTTGGGCTCCCTGGGCATCGGGGGGCACGGACGCTGTAGCCCCATCCCCTTCTGAGCCACCGGGCCCCGCTCCCTCTTTCTCCTCTTCTGGCACCGGGTCCACCATAGCTGAGTCTCGTCCTTTGTTGGAGTCCCTGAGATGACGGGGGTGGGGAGGGGGCATAGAGGAATGCATCTGTGAGCCTCTTCTCCCTCCTCAACCATATTTACCCCTCCCAATTTAATCCGATTTCAGACTAGGCTCAGGGGCCTGATGGAAAGTAAATCCTAAAACCAAATGCCCTCAAAGCCCAGGCTGAGCAGTGGGGGTAGGGGTGAGGGGGGACTCTGGGGCTCAGTCAGCAGCCTCAATCTCCCTCGGTCCTAGAATGCAGCGCCTGTGGGGAGACTACATTGNCGTCAGGCCCGCTAGATGCATCCCCTTCCTGCTAAGACTGAGGTGCAAGGCAGCAGCCAGCGAGGGAGGCGCTGGAGGATTCCCGGGAGGATTAGCTATTTGTTTGTAGCTCAGGCGGGCTNCTGGGATGCAGCTTTGCAGGAACACAAAAGGGGAAGGGGCCTGTTCATGCCAAAGTGCATTGCTGCGAGGGCCCCAGTTGCCTAGGAAGAAGTTTATGGTTGATTTCTCTCTGCCAAAAGGACCCGAGGCGCAGGGCCCCTGGGAGATGGAAGGGCTGAGAGAAGTCTCCAAAGGCTTCTCTCCGAGTNGAGTGATGGATTCTTTCTCCTGCCTCTCCCGCGGGCTTGTTGGGAGCTCTGCTTGCTTCCTCCTCCAGCCCCCACCCGATGTTTGCCGGGGATNCACAAGGCACCTGGATCCGACCAGATGCACCCGATCTCTAAGGCTGAATGAATGTGCAGCTAAANGTATCATCAACCCCAGTATGGTGGACTCAGACACCAGCCCCAGATGCCCACCAGTTCCTTCACCGCATCTCAGGGAAGTGGGCTCTTAGCGCTGTAAACCCTGCCGCTCCATTCTGGGAGCTGCTAGGTCCCCAGGAGGGTTCACTTACCCCAGGTCTGGGCTCCGGCCCCCACGCCGAGGGCTTTTGTTCACCCCTCGCTGCTCTCCCCGGCGCCTCTTCAGTCGCTGCGCCGGCGGGGTCGGGTTACTGCCGGCTGTAGCAGCCAGCGTCTCTCCATGGGGGACTACGAACAGGGTGCACACATCCCAGAC
Organism: Neotoma lepida; assembly: GCA_001675575.1. NCBI lineage: Eukaryota > Metazoa > Chordata > Mammalia > Rodentia > Cricetidae > Neotoma > Neotoma lepida. Next base: position 714,686 of record LZPO01097104.1, read on the forward strand.
GCTACCTACCCGGGGGAGGGGGAGTGCGACAAAGTCTCCCTAAAATAACGTGGCTCTGCTCCCTTGCTCACACTGATTCTTAAAAAAGGAAGCTGGGTTCCCTCGCTGCTGCATCCATCTCCACCTCTACCTCCAAGGTACCGCAGGTCTTTCGCTTCCTCTGGCGCCTCCTGGTGGCCACTTATGGATGTTCATTTGTTTGCTTGGAGGACGACAAAGCAATTAAAAACACAGTAACTACACAGTAACATACATATTTATGTATGCATATATATGCATACATATGTAATACACATATACAGAGAAGTGTGGATATAGCAATATCACTAGAAACCTAATCTTTGGGCACCTTAGGTGGGTAGAATGAAGTGGGTGAAATGGAATATTTCTCAAAGGGATCCTGAGAAGCAAACAAACCAGACAACAAGTAATTGGGTAGAAATGGGGCACCTAATCCAAATTGTGATTTTATTATTTAAGGAAAACTGAGATGGGGGAGAGATTGAGAGCAAAGTGTAATGACACACGTGTATGAAGATGTCATTACTTTGTATGCTAACCTAAATTAAAAAACAAAAACAAAAACAAAAAACAAAAAAACAACCGGGCAGCGGTGGCGCATGCCTTTAATCCCAGCACTCGGGAGGCAGAGGCAGGCGGATCTTTGTGAGTTCGAGGCCAGCCTGGGCTACTGAGTGAGTTCCAGGAAAGGTGCCAAAGCTACACAGAGAAACCTTGTCTCGAAAAACCAAAC
>LZPO01097104.1:735204-745234 GCA_001675575.1 Neotoma lepida
TCTGTGGAAGCTGGGGCCTGAGATATACAATCTGTTATACTGGGCTATGTTGACACTTGTCTGTTGTTCAGCTGTTGTCTTGTCTCTCTACTCAGGACCTTGAGTGCCGGGCCTAGCACCAGCTGTCTCCAGCATTCTTGTGAACAAATTCATGAAGGATGCTGCTCCTTGCTTGATGGTTCTGGCCATTCAATATATTCANAGTCTAACACTGTAGGCTNTGGACACGCAGGGGAGTGTTTTAGGCTGNTGCTGCTGTTGCTGCTGCTGCTGCTGAGGACACCTTTGGTGTTTAGTGGGTAGGGTCCAGAGCAAGACAAATAATNTCCAACACTTATTTTTTGCTTATTGTGTGCCAGGCTCCAGTTTTAGGTTTTTAGTGAGATGAGATGATTTCATTTCCACACAGTATATTCTGCCACCAACCATTTCACAGCTGAGAGAGCATTGGTTAGTATGCAATAGGCACTCTATCCCTACACTGTACAGAAACANCCTGTATTGCATAGATCCTGCAGGCATACCCTCATTTTGTTTTTATTTTATTTTATTGAGACAGGGTATTACTTTGTAGCCCAGGTTAACCCATTTCATGATCCACCTGCCTTCACTCAAGTGCTGAGATTACAGATGTGCAGCTANCCTTTGGGTGTTTCATGTAAGAAAAAAAATCCTGTTAGGATGAGAAATATAGCCATCGTGTATCAAAGAACAAAATTGCCAAGTTTTCACCTGTAGATCGGAATGGCCTGTGTTTTCAGTTTTACAGTAGTGGCATACTCCATTCCATAAAATAGAGTAAGTGCTCNGTGGGGTCCAACAGAACAGGTTGGTTTTAGAGACAGGGAAGAGTTAAATAAAGCAGGAACAACAATAAAAAGAAGAGCCACCGGTTCAAAATCCTTTCAGGTCAGTCAGGGAGACAGAGGAGTAGAAACATAACTGTTTAACAGTGGGTTCACTGAGAATGCCTGTTGCTATGTGCACACACTAGGGCAGAGGGACCATTGTTATCACACTGACTGAAACTGGCCTGCTTGTGAAATTTGGCTAACTCTTTAATATTGGTTTCTTGAAATGTTAGACAAATAGTGTAGTCTCAGATAAACAACTTGGAACTTTGGCCAGTGTAGACTCTTGGCCAGTGTAGACTCTTTGGCCAGTGTAGGCTCTTTTACCAGTGTAGACTCATCATCAGTGTAGACTATCAGTGTAGACGCTTGACCAGTGTAGACTCTTTTACTAGTGTAGACTCTTTACCAGTGTAGACTCTTAGTCCAAACAATGACCTTCTGACATTTTTATTTCACACGTGTAAAGTGCCCAGAGAGCATGCTGTATTTTTAAGCACTTTACTAAAGAGCTCAAAAGTCAAGGAAGCCAGGGCTGATGATGCCCAAAGCATTTTATGTCACAAAAACCACAGCCATGTCGTATTAGTGATTGCTGTGGCCATGATTCAATCAGCTTTATCTTTCTCTTCTCATCTATAGTTAGAGCACTGAACTTTTTTTTGTAAACTATATACTTTTTTTTTCTGTGGGGAGAGTGGAAAGATTGAGGAAGGGGGGCTCAATCTGTAGCCTGGGCTGGCCTCACACTCTTGGCAATATCCTCCTGTTTCAGCCTCCTGAGTTACTGAGATTACAAGTGTACACCAGCATACCTGGTTCAAAAAGTATATGCATCTTAAATGTGCATCTTTATGAACTTTCCCAAAATGAACATGTCTGTGTAATTAGCACCCAGATCAAGTGGCAAAACAGGGCTGGGATGTGTAGCTCGGTGGTAGANCTTAGCATGTTTCTTGAACATCCTTAGCATGTTCAAGGATTTTAATTTCGTTCCCAGCACTAAAAAAAAAAGAGTCTTGGGAGTGGTGGCCCAGTGTTTGGGAAGCTGAGGCAGGAGGATCACAAGTTCTAAGCCAGCCTGAGCTACATAGTGTGTTATGGAACATTACTTTAACTATGTAAAGGTGTGTTACATTTGTTTATGCTGCATTAGTTTAATTATGTAAAGATGTGTTGCTGTATTACCTTGCCTGCCTAAGGCACCTGATTGATCTAATCAAAAGCTGAACAGTCAATAGCTAGACAGTAGAGGGATAGGTGGGGCTGGCAGACAGAGAGGATAAATAGGAGGATTAATCTAGGCTCAAGAGAGAATGAGAGAAGAGAGAGAGNGAGGGAGAAAGGGAGGGAGATGGCCAGGGCCAGCTAGCCAAGCAGCCACCAGCCAGTCAGACACAGAGTAAGACATACAGAATGAAAGAAGGGTAAAAAGCCCCGAGGCAAAATGTGGATGAAGAGAAACAGATTAACATAAGTTGTAAGAGCTAGCAAGAAATGAGCATAAGATAAGGCCGAGCATTTATGACTAATAATAAGTCTCCATGTCATGATTTGGGAGCTGACCGGTGGTCCAAAAGAAAGCCTGCTACAATAGTGAGATCATGTATCAATATTTTCATCATCCTAATAGTCCAATTCTAACCAAAATGTCCCCTAAAGGTAACTGCCATNCTGACTTCTAATACCTTANNTGAATTCTGCCTATCTTTGAACTTGATGTAAATAGTGATTAGTCAAAATGGCTACAGAACAGTAAAAACAACAAAAACCCCATCCTAAGCCTTTGAGATTTTTTGTGTGTGTGTGTGTGACAGAAATAACCTGCCATAAAGACTCATGCTGGGAACTGAATCTGTGAGAGCAATTTTCTGGAATCTGACAAGATTTTGCAGACACTAGATTAGCTGGTTTGCCTCTTGACCTGAACATTCCAAAGGACTTACCACTCTGGTTCCCAACACAGAACTTATCTCGTCTCCTTATCATCCCTGAAGAATGCTTTTTATGTTGTGCAAACCTCAGCCCTGCTTATCTTACGTGGAACTTCACCTAGCTTCTGAACTGAACCTACATCCCAGAGTTGCAAATCTATTCTGCACCCAAATAAAACTGTCTTTCCTTTATTTTAGTCTCACTTATGATTTCTTGATTTACAACAAAAACCACAGTGCATCTATTTTAATGTCTGGCTCCTTTTAGTTTTGATTCTATTTATGAGATTCATTTACANCTTGGAAGTTTGTTTAATTTTTTATCTGATGCATAGTATGTCACCATACAGACATACCACAACCAATTGATCCATTCCACCATTGGTGGACATTTGGTTGTCTTCNGTTTTTGTTTTGTTTTCTATTATGAATAATGGTGCTATAAATCATTCTTGAACATGTCTCTTAGAGAACATGTGCATGCCTTTCTTATTTCTTGTAATGATGCTGTAGGTAGATCCTGCTATGGTTTTCATCCCACAGTAGTAAGGTCATCTTCAGATTCTTGCTCTGCTAAAGGGCATAGATTCTGAGGCAATGCTTGAAGCCCTCTCGTTTGAATAATTGCTTCTGCTCATGGTCTGTCTGTCTAGGCCATGACTGTTGCTCCTGCTGTCCTGTTCTGTGTGCTGGAGAGTCTATGGATGTGCTTGCTCTGTTGAAGGAGAATTATGTCAGGAGGCTGAGGGCTGTGGCTAGTATTTTCATTACCACCAGAGGTCACTGCTTCCTCTCAGACCTGATCATCTTCCATGGTAACTTGGGATCCAACTTTATTGGGAGAAAGAAATAGACGCAGATAGGACCAACACCAAACATCTCTGGCCTGTTCTGTGGGCCCACCTCCCTCCTTTCTAATTATGTGTAAGGTGTCGAGGGTCTGGCTGCCTCCTTGAGTAATCCACCTGTTACCCACTTTCATTCACTCTAGTGGCTTTGCTAATGAGTTTGGCTAATCCTGGGCCACCTGTGCTGGGTCCACCTCTTCCACTATTCCTGTTCATTCACATCTGTAGATACAAGTATTGGAAACTGTTGACTATTTTTTCTTGTTTGGTGTATATATTTGATATTTCAGATATAAATGTTTGACAATGTGTGCTGAGGTGGGATCTGAATTACAGGATTTGCCAGTTTCTCTGGTGTAAATGCTTCCACACTGATTTGAGGCTGTCAGTGTGATGTTGCATACGGAGTTGGAAAGACATAGTACTACATCAGTATTCCCAACATACAGATAGAGTACATGTAGATAAACTTGAAAGCAGAGAGAAAAGTACAGTGTAGTATAATTAAGAAGTGATATTTTGAGTATCACATCAATATCACACTTTATTAAATTTTCTGTATGTGATTTAATTTTGTTTAACAATAAACTTAGAAATTTGAATTATTTTTACTTTTATTTTTTGTCTCTGGGGATGGAACCCAGAACATTGCACATGTTAAGTATGTGAGCACTCTACATGGCAGCTGTCAGGGCCTCCCTCCCCTGATGATCTGAAGGAGGAGACTACTCCATTCCTTCATCCACTGATACCTCAGAACTTGCTGAACCAATNATACAGCTCTCTCTTCTCTCCATTAAGTCACGGGGAATATGAACCATCAAGAAACCTGGAGGAGGAAGAGTCACCAAGGGACAGTGGTGTCATAAGACCGAGAGCAGTGTGGGTGAGGTTTGTGGGTTGGCTGTAGCTACAAAGGCCTCAGGCCATCAGCTGCCCCTTGTTCCTTCCTCCTTCCAGGCTGGCTGTCTCCCAGAGTCCCTGCCCAGCTCTTGGGCAAAGGTGATCTGGTTGGCTAGCCTTGGGCGTGTGCCTGTGACAGGATCTGGCATTTTTCTCCCGCTGGGTTACCACCTGGGCCACCCGAGGACGAAACAGATGGAGTCCATATTTTAACTCTTTTTTCCCTTTCTCTCTCTCCTTTCTTCCTTACATGGTCTCATTGTGTAGTCCAGGCTAGTGGATGGCTTTCTATCTTGGCTTTCTTTTGTGTGAAAAATGGGTCCAACCCTTTCACCCAGATTACCAGATCTGTGTTGGGAATAAAAATGTGGTTAGAGTTTGGTGCTTCAGAAAATCGGGAGTGCGGCATAGTCCACACCATGGGCCAGGCAGACTCCAGTACACATTTTTCTTTTTTAAAAAATTATATTTGAGACAGGGTTTTTCTTTGTAGCCTTGTCTGTCTTGGAACTCCCTGTGTAGACCAGGCTGGCCTCAAACTCAGAAAGATCTATCTGCCTCTGCCTCTAGGTGCTGGGATTAAAGGTGTGGGCCCCCAAGCCCAGCCAGTGCATATTCTAAGGCTGGGGGCAGGGTTGGGGTGCACAGGGCATTGCTCTAGTTATTGTGATTTGAACCCTGAGCTCTGCAAAGCCCTATCTGNTAGGTCGTCTCCAGAGATCCAGATATCAAGTCTGGCTCTCTTGGGTTCCCATCAAGCTGCAGGAAGGAGCATCCTTATGACAGTGCCAGCTCACACTGGAAGCCCAGAGCTTCCTCCTTTGGATGGCATCTTCCTCTCGGCTCAGGCTGGTGGAGCCCCATGACCCATTCATACTAGACTTCTGCTTTCTTTAACAACAATACTTCTACTTCCCTTGGAGTCAAGTAGGTTTCCTTTCTTGGACTGTGAAGGCTACCCAAAGAATCTTGAATTAAAACGTGAAACTGAAACCAATACCTGTGTGAGATGAAATAAAGCCAGTTATCTCCTGTGGTGGTTTGAAAGAAAATGACCCCCAAAAGGAGTGGCACGATTAGGAAGTGTGGCTTCTTTGGTATGGTATATTTGTAGGTATGTTTTTGTTGGAGGAAGTGTGTCACTGCGGAGGCAGGCTTTGAGGGTTCCTATAAGCTCAAGCCAAACCCAGTGAGACAGTCCACTTCCTGTTGCCTTCTTATCAAGATGTAGCCAGCACAATGTCTGCCTGCACGCCATGATGATAATGGACTGAACCTCTGAAACTGTAAGCCACCTCAATTAAATGTTTTTCCTTTGTAAGAGTTGCCGTGGTCATGGTGTCTCTTCACAGCCACAGAAATCCTAACTAAGACATCTCCTCACTTTAGCTTCCAAGACAGGGGGTAGTCATGGATCTTCATTTTGTGGGAATGCTGTGAGGATACAATGATCTGGTGTATAAAGAAGCCCTGTGAGAGACAGGAACAGATAGACACACAAGGACCATTGTGTCATGTGTTACACCCCCCCCCAAGGCCAGGGTAGGAGAGGCTGCATGCTTTGCTTTTTTTTGTGGAAAAGAATGACCTTTGGAACAGACAAGCAACAAATTCTGGTTCTGCAACATACTTGCTATGTGGTTTTTGATAGGTTGAAACTTCTCTGTGAGCCTCTCTGGTAAAATGATGTTGATGAGATGCTTGACTTGGAAGATTGTTACCAGAATTAGAAGTTACAGGGATAAAGTTCCTACCAAGTAAGTACCTGGCACACAGTAGGTGCTCTATAAATAGTGGCTATCATTACAGCTGTTATGTGTCATAACCACAGCAACAATGATGCCACATACTTATTTTGAGCCACCCACCCCTACTCTCCATCTTCCAAAGAGCTAAGCTTTTCTGTTCCTGCCTGAGGGCCCNCATACTCCTGCCTGGGTTCCTGGGAAAGAAAGGAATACTTTGTCTCCGGACCGGTTCCTAAGGAACTGACCAACTTACCTGGTTTGCCCAAGACTGTCCTAACTTTAGTGCTGGGTGTGCCACAGGTCAGGAATCCCCTTAGTCACTGACAAACTGCAATGGTTGGCTTTTCTGCTTCTCACTGGGGTTAGCCCAACCTCTCTGGCATAGATATTAGATTGCCTAGATACAGAGTATTACAGTTTGTTTTTANAGATGCAGCGCAGGGGCAGTCAGCATGCCTTAGCATGCTCCTGAGCCCTGGGTTCCATCCTTACCATAGTGTCCTTTGGGGGTCCTGAAGATATTCTAAAACTGACTGTGGTAATGGGTATACAATACTGTAGCTACATTTTTAAAACGTCCCACTGTATATGTTAAATGTATAATTGTACATTTAAGCTGTGAATTGGTGATGAGTTGTATAACAAAATAAAGCTGCTACATTAAAAGATAATTTAGGGTTTTTAAAACACATGTTTATGGGGGCTGGAGAGATGGCTCAGTGGTTAAGAGCACTGGCTGCTCTATCCAGAGGACTGGGGTTCAATNCAAGCACCCATGTGGCAGTTTACAATTGTCTGTAACTCCATTTCCAAGGAATCCAACACCCTCACACAGACATACATGCAGTCAAAACACCAACGTACATAAAATAAAAAATAAATTAATTAAAATGTATGTTTATATAGCTGTTTATTTATTTGTGTGTGTGTGTGTGTGTGTGTGTGTGTGTGTGTGTGTACATCTCTACCACCACACACGGAGGTCAGAGGACAATTTGAGGAAGTCAATGTTTCCTTTTTCCAAATGTGTTCAGAAGACCAAACTCAGGTCATCAGGCTTATACCTTTCCTGGATGATCTGTCTTGCCATCNTTAAAGTTTCAAAACAATTTTTAAATAAAATTGGAGGATAGGATGTCCTATGTCTGTGTTCCCATCTCTTAGGAGGTAGTGGAGAAGATCTTCAATTCAAGGCTAGCCTGGGCTTCATAGACTCTGCTTCAAACCAAAACCAAAAAGAACAATCCCGGGAGGCCAAGGATATACAGCTCAGTGATTAAATGCTTGCCTAGCATGCATAAAGACCTGGTTTTGGAGCAGGCAGTAATGGAACACGCCTTTAATCTCAGTTCTCAGGGCTGGAGGGGCAGAGGCAGGCAGATATCTGTGTGTTCAAGGCCAGCCTGGTCTATAGAGTGAGTTTCAGGACTGCCAGGACTACACAGAGAAACCCTGTCTTTAGGGGATGGGGAGGGGGATCTAGGTTTGACTCCCTAGCATCTTAAAAAAAAAAACCCTACTTCTTAAACCATTGTTTCTCTTATGCACTTGAGAATCTCATTAAGTCCAAATTATTCTTATTCTTTCATAATTTCACACAAGTATATATATATATATGATATCCTTTGATCATATTCCACAGTCTCATCATCCTCTTGTCCTCAGCCACCCAACCATTTTTTTCTTACCAGCAAGTCACTTCTCCCCTACTTTGATGACTTTTTTGGTGTGTGTGCCCTACTTCATTTAATTAGGGATGCTTGTGTGAATGCACAAAGCATTCTTAACCTCCATCTTAGGAAATCTCATCATTGGCAAAAACAAAAACCAAAAAGAAAAAAAAATCAAAACAAAACAAACCACGAAAAAAATTTCCCCTAAGCCAGGGAGTACATTTTGCATCCTCTTTTTGCAGGAGAGTAGAGCAAGGCTTCTTATAAGCAGGCTGTAAGAAGATCTTTGACCCAGATCTGTAAGGAGAATCGGAACGTAAGCGATGAGGGGTAGGAAGGAGAGAAGAGGCTGCTGAGCCAGTACTGACAAGACAGAAACAGGATTTTACCCTGGTCCTGATCCTGGCGATACAAGGCAAATGGAAAGAAATGTGTAAGCAAAGCTCAACCAAAGCACCACAGAGGGGCAGCCGGGGGAGAGCTGCAGAGTAAGGGTCAAAGGAAAAGGACACTCCAGGTCGGGGAGCAGCTGGTGAGGACTCAGGTGTGACAGGTGGTGGCTTAGAGATCTGCTACAGGTCGGGAGGCTGGCCCTGTCCNTTGTGAAGTGGCTGGATTTCTGCCAGGCTACACAGAGTCCCGGACACNGTCTGTACTGTGGACTTTGTTCTCAGTTGTGGACTCTGGTAGGCTGTGAGCAATAATACCGCTTTACACTGTGAGACGTGGCAAGTCCTTCATGAGGGCCCCTGTTAATGGTCAAACTGCCACACATGGCTGGAGACTGGGCTGCCCGCTTGGGTACATGCCTGCATATTCACTTCTTCCCTTGCCTCCTTTTCATCCTTCCGTTTGTTTTCTCCAGTCTCTCCTTCCCTCTTTCCTCTGCTTCACTTCTCTTTGTCTCTCGGGTGCTCCTGCTAGGACCACAAATTTTAGCAAGCATGCCACATGAGTCCTACAGCATGTCTCATCTTTTCTTTTTTGAGGCAGGGTCTTCCTTTGTAGCTGAGGCTGGCCTTGTATTTAGAATCCTCCTGCCTCAGCCTCCTTCCTAAGTGCTGGAATTACAGGATGTCCAGATCCTGCCAGACTGAAGTTTTTCAACCCCGTTAATGGCCTGGGCAGTGCGGCTCCNTTAGTTGGGGTAAATGAGCAGGAGCCAAGGGTCCAGTTTTCCCAGGGGAAAAGGGAAAGGTAGAACACACCTTTCTCTGAGGCCCACAGGGAAGAGCTCTCTAGAAGGTGGGTGTGTTGTGGTGGTGCTAATTCACACCACCTTTATTGAAAGCTTTCTAGGTGAAAGGCCCTGAGGTGTAGCTTTGTTCAAAGGGCATCTGGCAAAAGAAAAACCTAGCTCCTTCCCAGTGGAGCTAGGTTGGGCACTTGCGTAGAAAAAAAGAAAAAAGCAACTTGGCTAAAAGGCCTGGCTGATTTATGAGCCACTGATTTCCAGGAAGGAGTGTCTCAACATTTATTAAACACCTCTGAGACAGGTCAAGTACAAGGACATGGGGACAATGAGCCACAGTTTCCACTATCATGTGGCCACCCCTCTGCAGTGAGAGGTCACTGTTAAATGGATGCAGCGGGCCAGTATACAGTTTGCTCACCTGAGATGCGCTGGAGAGCAGAGCAAAGCTAGGGGCCATGCCTGCAGCAGGGGCCATGCCTGCAGCAGGGGCCATGCCTGCAGCTCCGGGTTCCCCAGCCCTTGCTGGAACTTCAGTTTTCCTCAATTTGAGATCTACCAGGTGCTTTGAATACGCAGAAATAGCACTTAGGGACATCCATTAAAAAGATTCCCGAAGTCCACCCCAGCTTTATATGCCTCCAAATGCCTGCATCTACACTTCCACACCTACCTAACCCCTCGGGGCACTTTTGAGGTAGTTTTAAGTTACACACCATCACCTAGAGTAATGCTTAATAGGGAGATAATAACCCGCTTCAGAGATAGGTCAGGCGACGTGTGCGAAAAGAGCCTCTTAAATAGCAATACACTTCTTTGCAAATGACAGTAATTAAAACATCCAAGTAATAACCACACAATACAGTAAAAGAACTGGAGAG
>LZPO01097104.1:773431-794877 GCA_001675575.1 Neotoma lepida
AGGCTGGCCTCAACTTACAGTCTTTCTGTCTCTTCTTCAATATTGGGAAGTGTCCGTGTGTGTGTGTGTGTGTGTGTGTGTGTGTGTGTGTGTGTCCGTGTATGTGACCACAATCCACAGTGAACTAGTTATTTCTAAAGCTTCTGGTAAGAAAATTTTATACATTGTATGTGAGAATTTTAATGTCATGTAAAGAAAGAAGCAACCATGGAGAACAGAGACATATTCTGCCAAAATGGTACACTTTAGAGAAGTAATCTGAATGAAATGTGTCTTCTGATTGGAATGGGTGTTTTGCCTCTTTGAGGAAGCCTTTGCAAAAGTGTAATGGCTCTGGAACTCACAGTAGTCGTCCCCTTTACCCTTAGCTGTCCTTCCCTTATGGCAACATTCATCTGTTTTAAGAAGCAGAGAAAAATGTTCTAGAAATCAGAACTGCTTTTCCCTTTTAGGAGTTCAGGGTCCAAAGGCTGATTTTTATGGAGAGAAGGAAGTCTGGATAGAGTCATCTCACACAGACATTAACGCCCTCACCTCTACCCATAGCTTTCTCATGGTAGATGTGAAGGCGTTCAGGACACAAGGCCTGAGCATGGCTGTTCAGTCCCTGCATAAGTCAGTTCTTTTGTCAGGCCACTTATGTGCCCTGGCTGTTCCTAGCTGGTTTTGGCCCTGAAGGCCAGAATCAGAAAGCCTTTATAATGACTTTGTGGTCCTGAGGATGAAACCCAGGGNTTCATCTTCTATGCTATATAAGTACTGAACTACACCCTCAGACCTCAAAGCCATCATTTGGCAATTGCACTGGAGTATGTGGTCAGAGGAAGAATCTGAGGGCAGTGGAGGCAGCAAAGATAGCTGGTCATTAGGCTGTCATACCTTTGCTTCAAGGTCTTGAAGTAGATGATCACCAGGCAGTAAATGGGATAGTAAATAGATTTGACCCTTATTAGCCTCTTTCTGCACGTTAAAAATATATTTATTTTGTGTGCATGGGGCAGGGTACATAGAGGTCAGAGGACAACTTGGAGTAGATTCTTTCCACATGGCATTGTGGGTCCTAGGATTAAACTCAGGTTGTCAGGCTTGGTAACATGCTCCTTTTACCAACTGAGCTTTCTTACCATCCCCTTTTCTACACAGTTTTAACCAGCTAGCCAGATATTGACATGTAATTTTGCTTTGTTATAAGCAGAGGAGAAATTATGCTTTGGCAGTTGAACAACTGTACTTACTGTCTGTTTAGAGTCTAGAGAGAGTTAAACTCTGAAAGTTAAGGATTGCTCCCTTCCACCCTACACATAGTCTGGTGCAGAGTGGGCAACCTGGTTGAGAGCTGAGGAACCACAGAGCAGTTGCCACTGAAAACAGAAATTGAGGTGACAGAGCAGCTGGACCCTGACACTAGGGGCTTGGCCCCTGGACTGATAGCTCACTCCCCCTCCCCAAGGTTAGCATCTCTATAATGACTGCTTCTCATAGCTAAGTTAGTGAGACCAGCCAGACAAGGAGGTGGGCTCCTGGGGAATGGCTGTAGACTCTTAATTAAGCCTGCCTGCACACTCCTCTTCTGTACTGGCGGATTTCCCTCAGCTCTTACATTTCCAGGGGATCCCGTTTTTAAAATATTCTCATTCTCTCTCTCTCTCTCTCTCTCTCTCTCTGTGTGTGTGTGTGTGTGTGTGTGTGTACATGCATGCTCATGTTCCTGCACAGACAGACAAAGACAGCCTAACCTCTCTCACGTTCTGCTTCAAATGCCTGCTGTTTTCTTTCTGAAGAGACAGGCCAGTGCCTGCTTCTGTTTCCTTATGAGTTCTTCCTGCCACACTGGAGCTCTTGGAGGCCAGTGTTACTTAGTTCCTCATCTGGTAGAGAGGCCTGGGTAAGAGCCCTTCCAGGGGTGCTCAGAATGCACCTAATCCAGGAGCAGCAGACCTGTGGCTGATAGTGTGTCCTTGAGGGTTTAGTCAGCAGCCAGATTCTGATTGGGAAACACCCAAGGAAACTGTTGAGTGAGAGAACTGGGCTCTGGCTCAGGTTTAGGTACTCATAAGGCCTGTATCTTTGGGCAAGTTGTAACTCATGCTGAGGTCACAGTTTGCTATTAAATTGGATAGACAGGATATTATAAGATGGCCCCACTGTTCATTTTAGGCAGTAGTGGTTAGGGTCTTATGCTAGTAGCAAAGGTGGGAGAGTTCCCAATTCTCTTCTGCCTCCAAATTGTTTCTTTTTGGAATGGTCCCTATGCTTTTCACCACCTCTTTCATTTATGTCTGGCTAACACCTATAAAGCGAGGGTCAGTTTGGATTCCTGTATTCTGGTGTCCCTTGCTTACACCACTGTTTTGCCCTGTTCTCAGCACTTCCCTCACTGTATTGCCATCTGTTTACTTCTTTACCCTGATATTTCAGTGAACTTCCTAAGAACAGATTGTCTTCTGTCACCACCTCTGTCATTGTTTCCCTAGTTGCTGTACACTGCTTGGATTGTGGTATATTCACAGTAAATGAATGAATGTCCCCCCGGGCCAGTATACTTCAGTGCCAGCTGGGAGCTGTACTGAGTCTTTCCCTAACTCCAAACTCCTTACCCAGACTCTTTCTGAGCTCTGTGGGTGCTGGAGAACTTTGGATAATGCTATTGATTTTGAGCTGTGCCAACCTCCAGGCACTCTGGTAAGCAGTGATAGGCCTTAGTTTTGTCCCACTCCCCTCCATATTCAGCCATCTGCTTGGGGCTGAGGCCATCTGTTGTTTGTGAGTGACCTGAGCAGGAGAAGAGGTGTAGGGTGAGCAACAACCTATTTTTTTCAGGGACTAACTGGATGGATGGGTCCAGGGCTTCATCCCCAATGCTGACTTCTGTTGCAATGCATGTTATGCTTTGTCTTATCCAGGTCTTGGTTTTGTTCCAGCTGCTGCCCCCTAACCGTTACTCTGCTAAAGCACACTTGCTAGTTTTTGTTTACTCTGTGAGTGCTTTACCCTTTGCCCTGCTCCCCNAGAATCTTCATGTAATATAAAATAGCACAGCAGGAAGAAAAACCAGGGAAATAAAAACCTTCAGAAATGAAACTTAGGATCTCTTTTAGAGATACCTATCAATTTGTATCTTTGGGTTCATCACCTTGTTTTCCACTTTTCCTCCTGGGATATCTTCAAACAATATGTATGGGCTGAATTACTTATTTGGAAGAGTTATAATTTAGGTTGTGGGTCAAGCTTGCCTTTCTTTAGCTTAGTGCAGAGAAGGAAAAATGCAAGGGGAAAGTAATGTGCCCTCATCACTCTTGGTAATCTTGAGTTTGGAGGTTCTGAGCTAGCATAAAATTGTGTCTGTAAACTACTAGGAGGTGGGGTTATCAAGGGAAATTGGGCAAAATATTAAAAGTTATTTTTTACTAAGCGAAGAAGCAACAGAATAGTGACTCAAAGTTAGCATAGTATAAAGCAAGATTTCCCAAATGTTAATATGCAGATAATTGTCTGGGGAATCTTAGGAAATGCAGGTTCTGATTGAGTAGATTTGGGATGAAGGCTGAGAAGTTAATGTTTCTGAAAAGCTGTCAGGTGATGCCAATGCTATGCTTGGGTGAACCNTAGTTGGAATAGCAAAGCCTTGTCCTTCTTTTGCCTTTTTTTCCCATCAGAAGGATTGACCTGAGAAAGGCAGGCTGGTACAGACTTTGAGTTTTAAGTTCAGGAATAGCCAGTATCTGATAGCCTTCCTTGGTTCTCTCTTCTCTGAGCTCTTGACTTTTTCATGCTTCCTTTGCTTGAGTTTGACTTTTACCTTCACAGGGTATGAGAATCTTTCCCCCTTTTTTGTGATTTATTGTGAACAGATACTAAACCTAGATTTTAAATAGAATTTTAGAGGCAGAGGAACTCTAACAGAATATTGAGTCCAGAAAAATGTAATGTCATGCTAGAATTACACTCTGGCTGAGCTGAAGTAGCAAACTATATATTTTCATTCCTAAGGTCTACTCTGCTCTTCCTTTCCCTTGTTTTCAAAAATTAATTTATTGCCAGGTGGTGATGGTGGCACACGACTTTAATCCCAGCACTGGGGAGGCAGAGGCAGGTGGGTCTCTGAATTTGAGGCCAGCTTGGTCTACAGAGCAAGTTCCAGGACAGCCAAGGCTACACAGAGAAACCCTGCATAGAAAACCATATATATATATATATGGATGTTTTGTCTGTTTGTATGTCTCTGTGTGTTATAAGTATACCTGATACCCACAGAAGGAGTTGGATCCTCTGGGACTGGAGTTACAGATGGTTGTGAGCTGACATGTGGGTGCTAGGAATTGAACCTGGGTTCTGTGGAAGAGCAGCTAGTGTTGTTAACCACCAAGCCACCTCCCCAGCTCTGAAGCTTCTCTCTCTTGAGAGACTATAGCCCTGAGTTAGGAAGAAAAGGATACAAATGTGTATTTGGGAACCTAAAGTAGGATACAAGGCTTTTCTGTGGCGAGCAAGTTTCATACTAGCTAGGTACCACCAGTAGATCGCCTGGCATATCAGCAGCTNAGCTCAGCATTTATTCACTTGGCCATAGTTCTTAACTGCAGAATATTGACCTTGGTCAAGTAATTATTTATTTTGGGTAGCTGGCCTGAATATAGTAGAATGTTTAGCAGTATTACTGACCTTAATCATCAGATATCAGTTGTATTACTAATCATTAGATACCGTTCTCTAAGTTGTGACAGCCACAATTACCTCCAGACANTGATATGAGAAAGCAAACCAACATTCTTGGAAAAATAACCAGCTTTATACCCTCTCTAGAATGTAGACTCTGGGCTGGATTATGAAGAACAAGTCACCAAACACAGAGTATGTGATGAGATTGTGCTGCCCTGGACTAGATTGCATAGCTAAGAACTTAATAATTCATATTCCAACTTGAGTTATTCTGTTTCTGCCCAAGGAACATAGTTCTATTCTGAAAAAAATTATCTGAATTTGTAGAGGCCTATCAAACATACTAACACTTGAAGAAGATATTGTCATGACATTATCACATTCCTTAATGTTTATTTTTAACTTGATTTTATTTTGTGATGGGATGAGGACCTTCTGACTCATTTCTAGTGTGTTAATATGTTCCATTGTTACCGTAAGATGGCACAGGGTTACAAGTTGGGATGTTAGAGGACATAGGTAATTTCCTTTAGTATGATCCTAACAGAGGATTTCATCTTGTTTCCCTTCTTGGAGGATATTGTAGTTGTAAATATTTTTCATACTATTGAACACATAATTTTTACTAGTGGGTGGAGCCTTCATTGGCTCCTGGCTTGCTTGGTTTCTAACAGTGGGTCTGCTGTAAATCTTTGTTCCTCTGTATGTAGTGGGTGTATCCTTGCCCCACCCTAGGTTGCTTTTAAAGTTTTCTCTTTCTCCTTGTTTTTCAATATTTTGATGATGATGTGCCTTGTATTTTCTTTTTGTGCTTCTTCTTGAGATTTGATGAAAATCTTGAATCTATGGCTTTAAAATTTCCATCAATTTTTAGCCGGGCGGTGGTGGCGCACGCCTTTAATCCCAGCACTCGGGAGGCAGAGGCAGGCGGATCTCTGTGAGTTCGAGGCCAGCCTGGGCTACCAAGTGAGTTCCAGGAAAGGCGCCGCCAAAGCTACACAGAGAAACCCTGTCTCAAAAAAAAACAAAACAAAACAAAAAAAATTTCCATCAATTTTTAAAAATCGTTGACCATTTTGTCCTCAAAGTATTATTTCTTTGCCTCACTTGACTCTCCACTCGGTTTTCCAGTTGTTTTAGGCTATTTGATACTGTCTTGTAATACTTTTTTTTTAAACTCCCTTTTTCTTTTATCTTATTTTGGTTAGTTTCTATTGTTACTTGTTTGTTTGTTGTTTTTTGAGACAGGGTTTCTCTGTGTAGTCTTGGCTGTCCTGGAACTCCCATTGTAGGACAGGCTGACCTCAAACTCAGAGATCAGCCTGCCTCTGCCTCCCAAATGCTGAGATTAAAGGGGTGTACCACCACCTATTGAGGCTTTTGTTTTTGAAACCCCTTCTCAGTTACTTTGCCTTGCAAATTCCACCCCCTTGCCCTCCTCCAGATTCCCAGCTCAACCCACTAAGATTGCTGAACTCTGGTTTCTTTCTGCTCTACTCTATAGTTTAGGACCTCTAGGGCATTAGCTGGAGCATGAAGGGTTTACTGCATTTATGTCTGAAAACCATTGTTTCATCTGTTTTTCAAATTGTTTAAAGAAAGTGCTAGTAAGGTGGTCCAGTGGGCAAGGGAGCTTGCCATGTAAGTTTTTAGACCTGAGTTCTAATCCTCAGAACCCAGGTAAAGGCTAGACATGTTGCACAAGTATTTGTAATTCCAGTATCCAGTGGGGAGATAAGAGGTGGAAACAGGAAAATCCCTTACTTCGTGGACCAGTTAGCTTAGTCTCTGTAGAAGTAAACAACAGAGACCCTGTCTCAAACAAGGTGGAAAGTGAGAACCAATAACCTGAGGTTGTCTTCTGACCACATATGTGCTATGGCACATACACACTTGCATATTCATTCATATTCCTCACCCCCATCCATGCACACAGAAGAATAACGCCAGTCTCTCTTATTCTATCATAAATAAAGTAGAAGTCCCTCAGGCTGTTATCCCAGATGAATTTTTAACTTTAGCTATTATTTTCCTTCTGGGTTCACTTGTTGAAACGTGCATCCACTTAGACATATTTTATTGAGAACTCAAATCAAGTTTGGATTATGTTAATTTGTTCTTGAATACACATTATGTCCAAAAGAATGAGCATGTCTCTCTCAGTATTGTGTTGTACATTGTATAATCTGTAACTTTGCCTGTATTCTGATGCTGCACATTCTTAGTAGAAGACCAAGTATGTGCTTCCAGGTATTACCCTGGCATACATACACACACACACACACACACACACACACACACACACACACACCTGTCTCTTATACACATCTAGATGTGTATAAGAGACAGATGTATATGTATAGATTATATATATATACATATACATATATATATAAATAAATAAAAATTTGGAGCCTTCTTTTAGTACTTCCAGAAGATGGTACCATTAAACCTAGACAGTCAATTGAACTAACAAGTCACAATTGATAAGCAAACAGCAAATGTTTGGCTGTCNGCCTATTCACTAGTTAGGTCCAGACAGCTTAGTACCCACTTCAGTCTTTATGTGGCTGGCCTATTTGTCTTACTTTGCCTTCTCTATACTAGCTAATATATTGAACTTTAAAAAAAAAAAGTTGTTCATTGGACTCTGTAATTCTATGAAGCAAGTGCTGGTACTCTACTTTTTTCTTTGCTAGTATTTTTTTCTTCTCCAAGACAAGGTCTCACGATGTAGCTCTGGCTGTCCTGGAATTCACTATGTAGAGCAGGCTGGTCTCAGTTCACAGAGATCTGCCTGCCTCTGCCTCCTAAGTGCTGGAATTAAAGGTGTGTGCCACCACTGTACCCGGAGGTACTCCAAATTTTTATGTGACAAAACTTTTATCTGTTAAACAATAAGCANACATAAGTCCTACGAGAAGCAAGAATCAGGATTTGACCTCTGTTTATATGACCATAAAAGCCGCATATGATTTATTAGACTGTTGTTTGATCCTATAATTATCTGTGTCACTTCTCTGTTCTGGGAGGCAGCTTACCTTCCTGTTTTGTCTTTGACATGTTTGTTGGTTGTATAGCTCTCGTGTCTTTTTACTTTCTATTTCATATTGTAATTCTTTGTACATGTTTCTTACACATACACAATATGCAGAAATCTGTTAACTCTTTAAGAACACGTGCTTTGGGAGAGCTGTTTCTATTATTCATCTTTCATGTGGCTGGGCAGGAGAGAAGCCGTTCTCACCCCTTCCCTCATCAATGCCTGAGGCAGGTGGGAGAGCTGGCTCTGAGGTCCTAAGAGCCGGAGAATTGCCCCTGCCCCTCACCAGCTGCAGTACTCTGGAGAGTGGCCCCTGCACCTTGCCTGGACAACACAGTAGAGCCCTGAAGGTGTAGGTGTGGGAGAACTAACCATGAGGATGTGGAATGTGAAAGCAAAATAATTGCCACCCCCCCCCCTGCTCATCACTGCAAGAGGTGAACTAGCCAGAGCAATGCTAGAGAGCTCACCCTGGTAGTAAAGACGGGAGAGCTGGTAGACTGACCAACTCTGCAGCTACCCAGGCCCAGAACCAGGGTTATGTATTGGCGTACCCCAACATCCACCCCATCTGTGATCTGCTGAAGTATTGGGAGGAGGAGCGTGTCCTACAGACCCACGGCTGCAGGATCTCCATGATACAGAGTAGCAACAGGATGTCCAGAAAGAGTCCCAGTGAGGGCGCAGCATCGATGGTGTAGCAGAGACCAGGGGCCTCGAACCAGACCAATGATTCTTTGTGGTGAATGCCTGCATGTAAAGATATTGTATGGATAAAGGGGTTTAGTTTGTGACTCACTGAGAGTCACATTGCAGCTTCCATGATGAGATTTTCCCTTCCTTTTTCACTTCCTTTTTTCTCTTAAATTTTATTTTGTTTTATTTTGGAGAGGGGGTTGCAGGAGCAGAGGGCNGATGCAAGGGGACAGGAGATAGGTGGAATTGGGATGCATGATATGAAAGACACAAAGAATAAATAAAAAGAAAGTTTTAAAAAAAAGAACACATACTTTCACCCTTTGCACCTTCATGGAATCTAGTACTTGAAGGTGGTGCTCAGTTTGTGTTCAATAAACTCAGTAAGTTCCTTAGGAAAGTGTGTTAGGAATGAGTTCAGAAGCCTTGTCAGGAGGGCTTTGATATTTGATAATTATTNTCAAATAATTATTATCAAATATCTCCAATAATTTAAGATGCTTTTTCCTTGGGCTGTGTGTTTATCCTAATCCTTCTTTTTAGGAAACGTTTTAAATATATTTTTAATACTTTGAGAATTTCATACAATGTATTTTGATCTTATTCACCCCCTCATTCCTACTCCTACATTTTAAATTTTTTTTTGTATATGTGTATATAGGTGTGTGTGTGTCTCTGTGCGCGCGCGTGCGCACGCGCGCACATGTATGCATCTTATGTCATGTGAGTGGAGGTCAGAGGAAGCTAACTCTGAAGTTCATTCTCCTTCCTTCCTCAGGATCAAACTCAGGTCACCAGGCTTGTGCAACAGAAGCACTTTTACCCACTGAGCCATCTTGCCAGCTTACTGTCTTCTAGGACACTACTGATCTTTTTGATGTTGTGTTTTGTTTTGTTTTGTTCTGTTTTGTTTTGTTTTGTTTTCAACAGGAACTTTTTGTGTGTCTTGTAGCCCAGATTGGCATTGAGGTTGTGATTCTCTTTACCTTTTACTGGGGCTAACTTATTTACGTGCCTTTGCCTTAAGTTTGACAAATTCAAGATTCCTTTTGAAGTCTCCATTTAGATATTTTAAGGGAATGTCCCTTGGTGTAGATTCACTCTATTCCTGAGTGAAGACCCTACCTAGAAGGAACTTGAAATAAGATTTTGTTTGGAACTAGAACATATTGGATCCGTCTTGGTGAAAGATTTTTATACAGTTAGATGTCATGCAGAGTCTTTGGGGACAGTGGCATGGGACTAATTAAAGGGAAGGAACAGTTGGCAAGTTCCTGTTTCTTGTTTTTCCTTGGACCTGGCAGTCTACCCTTAGTAGCTCACAAGAAGTCTGGGTAGTTTGTGAGGAAGAAGACAGGAAGAACCATAGTTTACTTAGGAGGCTTGCTGGAACTCATACAAGATGGAGACTTTTTGGACCCAGAGTCTGATTTGACTTGAGTGCTACCTCATTGAGGCTGTTAAGTGTTAGTAGATGGGGGTGAAGAACATGCTTCTAGATCCTAAACTTTAACTTTGAAAAATATTGTGGTGACATTTGAGTGGGAGGGAGGAAAATAGTAGAAACTATGATCATGTTTGTGTACCTGGGAGATGCTGGGGAGATCACTAGGTTGTCCATTTTTCTCACTAATAAATCCTGCCAGAGAGAACTCTCAGGGGAGGTGTGGTGGGTCAGAGAGGCTATTTTGTTGCTAAACATTAAAAAGTGGGTACCTCTCTAATACAGAACCCCAGAAGCCCCTTGCTAGATTTTGCCAGTTGTAACTGAGATTCTTCCTAGTGGGCTCTCGCTAAGTTATTATTTGGATGGTTCAGAGAGCTGTGACTAAAATAATTGTGAGGCACAAGTCTTCAGTAGCCTTTGTGCTGGTTAGTTTTTGTTGTCAACTGTACACAAGCTGGAGTCACCTGGAAAGAGGAGACCTAATTGAAGAAGTGCTGACTAGATTGGTATGGCCATGTCTGGAGAGGTTGTCTTCATTGATGGTTGATGCAGGAGGGCACAGGGTCCTGCCCGNGTGGGCAGCATCATTCTTAGGTAAACTTGGGCTGTATAAGAAGGGTAGCTGTACATGAGCCAGGGAAGGGGACAGTAAGCAGATTCCCTTCATGGTTCTTGCTTTTGGGTTCCTGTCTTAAGTTCCTACCCAGACTTCCCTCAATGATGGATGGTAACTGTAAACTAAAATATACCCTTTCTTTCCCAAGCTGCTTTTGGTCAGAGCATTAGATCACAGCAATAGAAAGCAAACTAGAACACCTGCCATCCAGTCTGTCTGCTCGCTTTCCAACCCTTCCTCCCAATTAATTTTGCCCTGTTTTAATTCATTTTCCCCCTTGGAATTCTTGCTAAAATCCACATGACTGATTGTATCATGCTAATGAATTGCTTCTAACAAGACCACCAATAATCTCCAATCTTTTCTTTTCTTTTCTTTTCTTTTCTCTTTTCTTTTCTTTTCTTTTCTTTTCTTTTCTTTTCTTTTCTTTTCTTTTCTTTTCTTTCTTTTCTTTTCTTCTTTTTTTTTAAAGGATAGGGTCCCGTGTGTTCCAGGTTGGCTTGGGATTTTATATATAGGTGAGGATGACCTTGGTCTCAAGATCCTCCTGCCTCCTCCTAAGTGCTGTGATTATAGGTATGTACTATCAGGCCAATTTTACAGTGTTAGAGACTGAATCCAAGGGCTAGGATTCAGTACATCAATACATGCTATGTAAACTCTATACCAACTAAGTGAGCTACATCTCGGTCCCTAGGAGGGGAGTGTGTGTGTGTTAAAAGACNCTTTAAACAACAACAAAACTTTGGTGGTAGAATTAATCACTATTAGAAATGTGGGATTGGATACTGTGCTATCTATCTTTTAGGACGTCCTTAAAAAGCTGCTGGGGAACCTTTATCTAGTGAAAGGTGAAGTGGGTAAAGTCAGATTCTGCTGGCCCAGGGGAATGTTGTCCTTGGCATTCATGGGAGGGCATCATGGGTGAATATGTCACAATGCTATGAGTTTAATGAAAGAAAATATACAAGGCTTTCCATTTTGGGGAGTGATATATCTCATTTTAACTTACTTGTGGATTTCCTTCTAGGTTGACCGTCTCTTACTGTTTCTAACATAGAGGCTGAGGATGTTTGTTCTGTCAGGCCTTACCTAATTTATCTCCCTTTCTTGTCTAGCACTCTTAAAAGAAAAATGGAAGAAAAAGAAGAGAAAGTAACTAAGAATCATAGGATTTGGAGCAGAGATGCTCTTCAAGTAGAGCTTATCCGTCCCAACCTTTTGTTTCGAATGATGACAGTAATGATGATAGGTATTGATGATAATGAGACTGCCATCGGCCCTAACAATAATAGTAACTACCATTTTTGATGACTGACAGTGTGCCAGCATTATTCTAAGTGTTTTGTGTTCCTTTCCCTANATAGTACTTAGAAAAGCCCTGTGCAATAGGTATGCAGATAAAGAAATTGAGGTTCAGACAGGTTGGATTATTCAGACGTTGGGGTTATGACTGCTGAAGCACCTCTTGTGCAGAGATGAAGTGCCTTTGTTTGCTCCAGGTCAGTTTTTCCAGTTAAAGGTGATACATAAGTAGAACCCAAGTCTCTTGACCTTGACTTCCATTGAGCACATTTTCTGTTTTATTTTGAACTGAAGGTTTGTTCTCTGTGATTATTTTGTCTCCTTCCTTGCTCTCTACCCCCATTTAATTTCAGTGATATTGACTGAAATAGAGAGCAGGATGGTTTAAGTTTGGAGTTTTTGGTGAGGTTTTAAAGTTTATTTTTAAGTAGGCAGCCTTCCAGACAGACTGGGAATGTATCAGGAGGCCTGAGAACCAGGAAGTGACACAGACCTGTTTATATCATCCCACTTGAGGGCCTTTGGAAAGCCATCCACATAGATGGTAAAAAGTAAACACAACTGCAACAGCCTTTTCCTTTGGGCTTGCTATTTTTGACATGGAGGAGGTGTTTCCTGCACAGCTATAACCACTTTGAACACTAAAATCTGGCTCCTAAATTTCCTTTCCAGTGACATATATAGATAGGTATTATTTCTTCTGTGACTCTAGGCAGACAAAATGGATTGCACCCCTCTTCATCCTTTTTAGTGACTTAGTCTTCTGTTTTGTTTTGTTTTTGTTTGGTTGGGGTTTTTTTTTGTGTGTGTTGGTTTTTGTTTTTTTTTGTTTGTTTTTTTGTTTGATGCAAGTAAGTAGTTTCTGCATGCAAAAGATTGTCCTAGAAGTGTGATCACCAATGTGTACTTAAATACAGGGTACAGCTCACCCCACCCCCCATGCCCATCAAAAGTCTTTGTTCTTAACTCCTTTGTTTTCTCTTAGCACTATAAAATACTTTTTTCTTTTGGGTCCTAGTAACGATTTGAGTACTATAGATAATATGTCCTTCTCCAGAATATTGTGAGTTCCTTGAGAGTAAGATACTACATTTGGTATCTGTGATTACCCAGATCTTGCATAGAAGACAGCTAAGTAAAGATTTGCTGAATTGCAGTATAGTCAGTCCCTGGAAACACAGAGCCTTAAGAGTTCAGATTGAACAAATCACCTTCTTGAACTTTTATTTGCAGAGTGAGTATTGGAGCCTGTTCCTCCCAGCTCTGCTATAAATCATGAAGAGGGTGTGATGACATAAGCCGTGTTTTCTGCCAAGCATGTTTTGCTACCTGGTCAAAACTTGAAGATTGATATGCCCCTTCTCTCTTGTTTTATGCAATGATTACCTGTGGTAAATCAGCTTGTGAGAGAAACCTGTTTCTATATGGCTTCTACTTGGTTATCTCAAGACAGAATTGACTTAGGAGGCAGAGACAGGTGAATCTGAGTTCAAAGATAAAATTGAGCTTGACCTTTTATTTGGAAAACAAAAGAGCAGGGAACTCTTCAGTAAGCAAATAGGTATTTAATTTTTTGTGGAGCAGTAGTGCTTAGTTAAGAGTCTTTAAAAATATTTTGGAATTCAGAAAGAGCCTTGTTTAAGGTTGAAGAGGTTCTCTTTAACTCATTGGCTGTTTTTCATTTTGTTTATTTTTTAAAATCTGAATTGATCTTGTACCTTGAACCTGATTTCAGGATGTTTCTAAACCACATGCAAAGGCTGCCCTTTGGGAGTCCAGTGAGTATCAGCCGTAGCATGATAGAAGAAACTGAAGTCTGAAGTTTCAGGTCCATCCTATAGCTTGTGTTTATTTATTTTATTTTATTTTTTTGCACCTCATATAGTCCAGTAGAATCAGTATTATCCAGTTTGCAGATGGGAACCAAAAATGACTTTCCCTGGACCACCTAATTAATACAGTCCAGAGTAGACCAGAGGTTCTGGCCTGGTCTTGTAGACTGTTCGTGAGAGGCACTTAGCTGAACAGTTATCCTTTCACTGATAAGGAAATAGAAGCACAGGAAGTGAGGTTTTTGTCATAGGTCAGCCCATCAGACCGTGGTAAAGCTCTGCCCTAAAAAAAAGTGGCTTCCTGACTACAGATTAGAAACTTCTAAGGCTTGCTCTCCTTGTTTTCCTGTCAGAGTCAGTTTTGCTTTGTTCTCCACTTCTGTTCTTTTCTCTTGCACTTTTCTCTCACCTCCGTAGGCTCCTTCAGCTGCAGTGTTCCTTGTGTGTAGAGGCTTGGGGTGGTTGGCTTTTTGGTTTTGTTTTTTTGTTGTTGTTGTTTTCCTCTCTCTTTGTTAGATGTTGTCTTTGGAACGCACTTTGGGAACACTGTGTACTAGATGGTGGGTACAAATGTGCTGGTGGATTGGTTAAGCTCTCAATGGGAAAGTAGACTCCTGAGTTTACTGCAGTGCAGAGGGCGGTAGATAGTGGAGTTTGGTCTTGGACTCCAAGGGGACTGTGTCCACGTCCATCCCTATGCACCAGAAGGCTGCGTGACTTGTTTGAGGTCAGAACCACTGCCTAATGCTGAAGCTGGACTTAGCCATCTCCTGTGTGAGGTCGCTGCTGTAGTCAAACTGCTGCTAGGTCCTAGAAGAAAGGTGTTGGAGATTGAAAGCGAGGACTGGAGGAGGATATGGTAGTGTATCTGCTGGTATTCCTGCTTGCCTGGATCTTGGGAGAAAGTGTGATGCCCTGAGTGCATCAAGAGCAGTTCTTCTGGAGCAGCACAGGGGCATAAGAAATATCAAAGCAATTCAAGAAAATCTATGGCATGTTCTAGTAACTTTGAGGTGGCTTAAGAAGAAAGCTGAAGGTAATTTTTATAATTAGGAGTAGATTAAATTTCAACAAAGGTTTGTTTTTAGCTAGGAATGGTGGAGCACAGCTAAATCCCAGCAATTGAATGGTGGAGCACAGCTAAATCCCAGCAATTGGGAGGCTGATGCAGAATTACAAGTTCAAGGCCAACCTGGGTTCCCTTGCTGAGCCCCCTTCTCCATTGCTGCCCCGCCATACCTGCCTTGAATTGGATAAGGTAATGTTCTGCCAAATGTTCCTCAGACCCCTGTAGAGGAAGTGGTGGCAGTTGAAGCACTGAAGTGTTAGTGGCTCAGTGGAAATAGAAGTTAGTGACCAGAAAGATCCACAGGAGGAAGAAGCAGCAGAAGGCATCAGAAAACCCTTCTATTGTCTGTAGGGTATGGTAGGAGGTCCTGATGCTCCCAAAGTGAATGGGGGTGGAAGGGGGACATTATGCAGTCACTTCTAAGAAGGTGAGAGGTAAGGAGGGAGTCACTTTTTGATTATTCTCCTCTGGGAACTTTGGACTTCTGTTCGTCTAGACAGATTTTCTATTTCCAACACTCTCTCAGTTTGTTTTCTTTATTGTCTCAATTTCAATTTTCATATCTTGAACTGTTTCCTTCAATTTGTTTAATTGCTTTTTCTTGGTTTTCTTTGATTTCTTCCAATTTTTTGTTTGTTTTTTCTTCCATTTCTTTAAGGGAATTTTTCATTTCCTCTTTAAGGAAATTTTTCATTTACTCTTTAAGGGCCTCTATCATCTTCTTGAAGTCATTTTTAGGATTGATTTCTTCTGCTGCTTCTGCGTCGGTATGTTCAGGTCTTGCAGGTGTAGAACCATTAGGTTCTGATGGTGTCATACAGGTCTTTATGTTGTTGCCTGTATTTTTGCACTGTCGTCTACTCATCTCTTCCTCTGCTCGGTGCAGGCGGTGTCTGTGTCTGAGGGTGCCTCTCTTGTTCCAATTGATCGATAGTCTTGGTCCACTGGGAGTTCTTGGTCGAATCGGTGCTGATGGGTTCTGTTTCTCTGGGAGCAACTTAGTCCACTAGGTGATAGTGGGTTCTGTCTCAGGGAGCAGNTGTTCCCAATCAGTGTAGGGTGGACTTATAGCTCTAATGGTTGTTGGTGTCACATGGGATGGTTTTCTTGGTGAGGGGGCAGGGAAAGAGGCCACTGTCCTGTCCCTGGGGCTCCAATGGCTGTTCCCAGTCAGTGCAGGGTGGGCTTATGACTCTGGTGGTTGCTGGGGTCGTTGGGGCTGGTTTTCTTGGCGAAGGTTCAGGGAGAGGTAGCTGCCCAGTCCCTGGGGCTCCAATAGTTGGGGGGGAGGGGCACGTAATGAGCCTGCAGAGCCTAGGGGTTAGAGATCTGGTCTGCAGTTGATAGATGGGGTCTTACCTGTTCCCAGTTGGTGCAGGGTGGGCGTGTGATTCCGGTGATCTGGTTCAGTGGCTGGANGGCTCCTTCTCTTGTGTTCTCAGGTCTCGCTCTGCTCTCTGGTCAACTCCAGCTGATCTTGTTTCCCCAGACTGTAGATTTCTGAGACCTCTCCCGAATGGATCTCAGCTGACCAAGTTGATCAGTAGGGCAATTTCACCAATGCCTCCAAGTTGTTGGGCTCCACACGATAGGCAGCTGGGCTCCGGGCGAGGCCTCGGGCCGAATGCTCGGGTGGGGTCTGGTGGCATCACGGTGATGGCTCCTTCCTCCCGTGTTGGGATTAAAGGCGTACCGAAGTTGCTGGGTTNCGCACGATCGGCAGCTCGAACTTTGGACTTCTTATCATTACATTCTGTAATGTAATCAGCTGCTCACGTTCTGTTCATACTTCAGGAAGTGGTCTTTGACCTTTCTCATCATGTGGCAGGGAAAGGATTGGTATAGATGGTTGGTCAAAGGAATACACTATCTTGTTCTAGACTCTCTTACACTCCCTCCATTCCTTTTTATGTTAGTCTGAGACAAGAAAAGGTTTCAAATTTGTTTTCTCTTCCCAGTTCCCTTTCCTGATTAATGGATAAATAATTCATGGTTTATCGAATAATTTGTCCTAAAAATTATATGTGAACTGAAGCTGACTAGCCTTCCAGTATGTGGGAGTCAAGGCCTACTGAGTCAGGCCCTTTTGACTCCAGAGAGGAGAGCTCAATGTGACATAACCCCAAACACACATCTGCAAAACTGTGGCATTCTCCACAGGAGTGTTCTCCAAGGCATCTGGGCAAATGGACAAAGATGATGTGTGCCTGACTGCCTAGAGAACAGAGTGCATGCTGTTTCATGGTTGCAGGCTGTATCATTAACCTGGAAGCATTTATGATAACAGCAAGCAAGTAAGCCATTTGAACTTTGGGCTCAAGTTGCAGGCTCTGGCTAAAACTACACAGAAGCCCCAGGTCTAGGTTACAGATTTTTTTTCCTCATTTTTCTTTTTTGGACTGGCTGAACTTTATCAGAGTGAGATAGTCAAAGCAAACAATACTCTTCTCCAACTTTACAAAGGAGGAAAGAGGCAGAGATGAGATAAGTGACTCCCCCAAAGTTAGAATCATAGCTTAGGGGCAGTATAGAAGCTTAGCGGCAGAAATGAGTGCTTATCACATTCAGCAGGATGCAGTCCTCTAGGTTTTATTGCTGTTAGTTCACAGATGTGAAGGGCTGACACCTTGTTCTTGTGGGGCTAACTGTCTGTAGCTTGTTGGGCTTCTTACTACTGTCCATTTTGGTGACAGCAGCTGGGTTCCCAAGAAAGGAAACCAGAATAATGAATGCAGGTTTTCCATGTCTTCTCCTGCCCTGTATTTTGGAAGGGAAAGCACTATTTGAGGAGGACCTGGATTACACGAAGAGAAATGTAGAAGCAATAGGGAAGAATTCTAGAATTCTGTGGCTGAGATGAGACCTGAGAATCATTCTTAGGAATGGAAATAGAAGCCAGAAAGCCTTGCTACCTGGTGGCAGAAGTAAGACTTACAAGCAGGCTTAGGCCCTTCACCTCTGCTCACCTATAACTTAGTTTTTACATTCCTATGAGGATGGATGAGTGCTAGTTTTGAAAGCTGAGGCTTAGTTCTTATTATTTCTCCTCAGTCATACCATATGTTTTGGTTTTGTTTTTTAAATAGAGGATATAAGGCTGGAGATGATTCAGTGGTTAAGAGCCCATACTGTCTTCCAGGGAAACCAGTTCAATTCATATGGTATGGATAGCATCCATATCAGGTAGCTTACAACTATCTAAAACTCTTAACTACAGGGGATTTGAAGCTTCTGGTCTCCATGGGACCTGCATGCACCTGCATATACTTCCTACAGACACACGAGTATACATAATTAAAAATAATAAAAATAAATCTTTTAAAAAGTAGAGGATATAGCCAGGTGGTACCATGGTGCATGCCTGTAATTGCAAATTCTAGTTCTCAGTAGGCCAAGGCAGGAAGATGGCTGTAAATTCAAAGACATCATGAGCTACACAGGGAAGCCCTGTCTCAAAAATAACAGATTAATTACATGGTCAATAACCTACCAAAAGAATACTGATATACAATGGATCTTTCCCCCTTTTTGAACATTTTAAGTCCTAATATTTCTCTAGAGATAATGATACTGTGCTGGCTAGTTTTCTGTCAACCTGACACAAAATAGAGGCATTTGGGAAGAGGGAACCTTAAGAAAATGCTCCCACCTGATTGGTCTGTGAGCAAGCCTGTGGTACATTTTCTTGATTAATAATTGATGTGGATGACTAACTCACTTGAACGGTTCCACCCCTGAATCCTATAAGAAACGGGCTGAGCAAGCCATAAGGAGCAAGCCAGTAAGCAGCATTCCTCCATGGCCTCTGCATCTGCTCTAGTCTCCAGATTCCTTCCTTGTGTAAGCTCCTGCTTGACATCCCTCAGTGATAACTGTACCTGGAAGTGTGGGCTACAATTTTCTCCTCCCTCTCCCCACCCGTGTGTGTGTGTGTGTGTGTGTGTGTGTGTGTGTGTGTGTGTGTGTACATACATGCATACTCCTGACCCACTGAGTTTAGGATTGCCTGCATAAGCATGGGTGGGAGGTTATTTACAGGAGTGTGGATGACTTTTTAGTGGCTACACTACTAAAGAAAGTAATGCCTCCTCTCCCAGTTTGGTGGTGTTTGAAACAGAGTCTCATATTGTGGNCCAGGCTGGCCTTGAAATNATAGCAGTTCTGTCTCAGCCTCTTGAGTTCTAAGATTATAGGTATATAGAACCATACCTAACTGAAAACTTTTTAAACTTCTGTTTAAAACAGATAATTCCTTATTTAGATTTGATTTACTGTATGACCCTTTCTCCACAGTACCTGGGTTTTCTTGTAGCTGGTGGTACTCTGGGGTCTTGGGAGTTGACTTTCCTGTTTTATTTCTGAAGCAAGGACATTGACCATCCTTTACATAAATACTCTGTTAATGACACTCCATGTATGTCTCCCCCGCCCCCTCCCCTTTTTGGGGGGAAATTGACCCTTCCACCATTCTCTGCATTCTGTAGTTGATCAAGTATTTGGTTTCATTGGTCCTTGGTTCAGGTAGCTGCTTAAGCAGTACGAGAGAAGCCAGCAGTTGGTGAAATAAAACGAATCGGGAACTTGTACTCCTCCACCTTCCCCCTTTTTGTTTCCTCCCACAGTATTGAAGGGTTTGGCAAACATTTGCAGTTTCCTGTCAAGTGCCAGGGTCTTTGCTAGCTCTTAAAGATTCCAAAATGAGTGATTTACAGTCTCTGCCTTCAAGGAACTCTCAGTCCACCAAGGTGAGGCAGGTAAACAAATAGTTGTACTAGCCTGTTCAAGTTGAAGTAGTAAAGGGAGCAGCAGCAGCAGCAGCAGCAGCCGTCCAAGGAGCTAGTTTTGGGGATAGGCATGATAGGAAGTGTCAGGAAAGGACTCTTCCTGGAGATGCCCCTAAACAGGAAAGTCTTGCTGTAGTAAGTTGATTTGTATTTTATCTCTTTGAACAATTAATATGGGTACAAAGTACAGGGCTTAAGAAGATTGAGAGAAAACATATAGTAAGCATATAGTAAGAATTTTTTTATTTTAATTTTTGCTTCCTGATTTTTAACTACTCTGTTCCCCTTCCTAAAAGCAGTGTTTCTTTTTGTTTGTTTGTTTTTGTTTTGTTTTTCAAGACAGGGTTTCTCTGTGTAACCCTTGCTGTCCTGGAACTTGCTCTGTAAACCAGGCTGGCCTCAAACTCAGAGATCACTGTCTCTGCCTCCCAAGTGCTGAGATTAAAGGCTTGTACTGCCCAGCAAGACATTGTTTCTTATGCATTATTCCTGAGATTTTTTTTGGTGGATATAGATATGTGTGTAACATACACCCTTTAAAAACCCAAGCATGGGCTGGGTATAATGGTATACATCTGTGTAATCCTAGCATTTGGGAGGCTACGGCAGCAGGATGAAGAGTTAAAAGCCAGCCTGGGCTACCCACCAAGGTCAACATCAATTTGGGCTACAAAGATTTTATGTTAAAAAGCTAAAATAAATTAATAAGTTAAAAAATACAAGTGTGCATTCAAGTTTTTTCACACATTAATTTTAGAAACCATTTCATATTAACAAGGATTGGAATGCCCTGTTTTTAAGCAACTGAACAATATTATTGAGTATACTGTAACTAATTTAACCAATCTCCTTTTTAGCTTTCAGGTTGTTCCAGTCTTTTCCCTTTCTAAACAATGCTCTGAGTAGCCTACATATGTATATGTTATTGCACACATGTGATTCCTGAGGACAGATCTAGAATTAGAATCAATAGGTCAGAAAACATGTACTATTTTGGACCTTACGTCATTAAGTTGCCTTCCAAAGGCATTATATATAAAATATAAAATNTTAAGACTACCTTCTGTCAGCTGGGCAATGGTAGCGCACACTTCTAATCCCACCACTTGGGAGGCAGAGGCAGGTAGAGCTCTGTGAGTTCAGGGCCAGCCTGGTCTACAAATCGAGTTCCAGGACAGCCAAGACTGCACAGAAACCCTGTCTAGAAAAACCATATATATATCTTCTGCCTCCACAGATTCTTTAAAATCCCTTCCAGAGTGATATTACAAATAAAGTTGATCTAAGGCTAGAGAGATGGCTTAGTGGTTAAGAGTGCATATACTCCCCATACTTCTTCCAGAGTTATCTTCCGTATCAGGCAGCTCACAAATGTGTGTAACTCCAGTTCCAGAGGATTTAACACCATCTTCTGACTTCCTCGGACCTCTACACTCAACATGCACATACCTATACATAGATATACACATGTATACATAATTTTAAAATAATAAAATTACAAAAAGGAATTTGCTCCTGTAACTTCCCTATTTAATATCCTTGTCCGTATTATCTGCTTTTCAGAGTAGAATGTCAGCATCCTGGCTTAACTTTCCTCTGAACCTCTACCAGGAGTACTCTGATTCATCTGTATATGGTAACTCTGCCTCCCTGCCCCAATAGCTTACACATCATTTAGGACTCAGCCGAGCTTTAGCTCCTCTGGGTGGTATTGTTTGGCTCCTGATACTCATGTGCAGAACACCTAAGGCACTACCTTACATATATCCACTCACCACTTAAATATGTACTGTGCACGTGCTGTGATGTGGCACATGCAGTTGGCATTCTTGATGGTTCCCAGTTGTTGCTTTGAAGATATGACTAAAGAATGCCTCATAGGGTTATCTAGTGTGGACGCACCACAAGGCTCATTGTTAATCTGTCATTAGCCAGCTAGGGCCCTGGCATATTCTTTAACATCTTTAACTTTGAACACCCTCCCCCACCTTTTTT
>LZPO01097104.1:803458-820487 GCA_001675575.1 Neotoma lepida
GAGACTCCTTTTTAGGTATAGCAGAGGAAGCATATCTTGTTCTTCAGTCACACCATGCTGTAGGAAGACCAGAATTAAAAACAGAATTGTGTTTATGCTACTCAAACTATCTTTCTTGGACTAGAGAGGAACTAGGACCTAGCTGTGGGGCAGTCTCTCCCAACTCTTTTTGTCTGCTTAATCTGAAGAAATCTGAAGTATGACCTTAAGCAAATCACTTGACCTCCTCATGCTGCTACTAAAGAGAAACAACANTCTTTAAGACTGTCAGGTTGCTGTGTTGTATAGACTAATNAAAATGATTGGAGGGCACATGACATAAAACATGATGTAACTTCTAAATAACAACAGAGTTGTTAAGTGACCTACCGTTGAGTCACTGCACAGGAGACTTTGTGAAGACAACACCTTTGCTCTCATGAAAACATGGAACTGAACATGCAGAGTCAGTGTTTGTCCTAGTTAAGAGATTTGGGAGCAGGTGTTAAATTTGACCAGTAAGGAAGGGTTGATTACTTGAGGAATCCCTTTTGTCTTCCCAAAAGCTCATGTTTGCACAGTTTGATGATCTCAATTGAGCTGTCCTGCTGGCACAGATCAAAAGTTTTACTTTGCATTCTCTACCCTGACAATATTTACTGACAAATTCAGTATTATCTTTGTTTCTGATGACCTACTCCCCATGTTGCCATGATGCATAAGACCATGTTAAGCATCACAGTTCACACAATGCAGTTTTAAGATAGTGGGGAAAGCAGCCATATGCATTTCTACGCAGTAGAATGAGAAAGGAAAGTACTTCGTTTTTGNTGAAGATGGAAATTGTTGAGAACCAGGTTCTCTGTGATAAGATGTGGCTTTGGCCCTAAGCATTACTGTACCAATGAGGTGTTGGCAGGCCTCCTTGGCTTACCTCCCCATCTCAGAAAGACCTGGAGGTAGATAATGTACACTGATCTGGGACGGCAGGGCAGCAGATAGGAAACCTACATAAGGAACACCATTTCTGTGCCACATTGAGTGAGAGATGAACTGAGTTGGGTGCTGGGTAGCTTACTTGGACACATAATTGCAAGTGGTGGAACTGGCTGAGATTTGTTAAGTCTGACTCTGCTCATGACTTTGCTGGCATCGGCCTACCTGTACTGAATGGTAGGTGTCCTTGGACCCATTTCTTAGGTTTTCTGATTAAAAGACTCAGACCAGCCTTCAGAGGCTTGTTCTGATAATAGGGTAAAGACCCTATCTGTGTTCTTTCCTTGTGGATAAAAACGATACAGGAGTCATCTCTGGGTTATCATGTTTCCCTCAGAGGTTATGTTCTTATCCACAATGGCTTTTGGTTGTTTGNTTCCAGTTTAGAACAGGGTTTGCCAAGGCAGTTCTATTCTTGGAAAGGAACAATGGGAGCCATAGCAAAGTGTTGCTAAATGAGGATGTAGTTCCCAAAACATTCTCAAAGCATCTTCCTGTCAGCTGCAAACCCTACTGACAAGAGTGATGTAATCTCTCCATGGAGAGACTATAAAAAGACTTGGGGATTATGGTAGGAGGCTGGATAGGTCATTACTGGATTTGTTGAACCCTGTGTCATGAAAAGACATTGAAAAATTACTCTCTACAGACTAATTGTGTCATGTTTAGAATATTCAGGCACGTGCTGCTTACTACCTTTGTACTGTCTTTCTAACAAATGAGACCTAAGCCCACCNAATTGAATACCTGGCTGAATCTCAGTTGGTTTAAAATCCTCATTAAACACAAACTTCCATCTGTTCAACAATGGTATCCTTTTACCCTGGTCTAACTTGTTAACTTGGAGGTTATTTTTCTTACCTGTCCATCTTTTTCATCAAAGGGAGATTACAGGATGCTAAAGGGGAAAGAAATAGAATTGGTAATCAGAGTCTCTAATGATTGTGAGTAGGTTCCTAGATGAACTCTTTGTGTTACTTCCTACCTACTGGAAGATTCCATTCTTCTTTGTCACTCAGGGGTATAAGCCTCCGGAGGGTGTGAGCAGCTTCCCACTCCAGGTGGCTTATGTTGCTGTGGCTGGGTGCCAGGACTGTGATCAGATAAGCGTGACTTTGGCCTGCCTGTTGTTTACCTTTGGGGCTCAGAGGGACAGCAGTGTTTAGAAGACTGGCTTTCCATGGTACCNTGTGAATGAGAGCTTCATTGTAGCTTTCCTTAGCTCTTGTTCATCCAACTCACTTGAGCAAATTAAACACAAGGAAATCTGAATTCACAAGAAGATAAGGTTAAGATTAAAACTTTGTGTTTTTTTTAAGAAGGATTGTTTNTACGATTTCTTTTCCTAGAAGTGTGAATTAGTGGGATGGATTCAGTCTGTGTATACCTTCAGTAGCAGCTCTCGTAGAGCTGCTGAGTTAGTAGTGTAGCTTTGTATTTATTAGATGTAGCTGTCCTTTGGCCTCGCCTCCCACCTTCTGTTTTAGAGAAGCACCGTAGTCATTAAAAGTAGGAACTTCAGAGCCAAGTTATCTGTGCTTGTATTTCCTCTGTTCCTTGCTATCCATGTTACTTGGGGTAGTTTTCCTGACCCTACTCTGTATTCCCCCAGAATGGTGTATAATAGTACCAAACTTCACACATTCGTTGTAGGGATTAAATAAAATGGCATGTATAGAGCCCTTGGAGCATTGCCTGGCTCACAGAGAAGCAATTCCTTATTGAGAATTCAGATTCAAGCACCCAGTTGATGCCATTGTACATTTCAGCTTTTATGATGACGCAGCTGATTAGTTCAGACCGATCATATGTCAGGTGAGATGTTTCTTGTTCCTTCTGTATCTCTAACATTCTATTTGATTCCATCAAGTACAGTTGTGAGTAGAGTTATACCCCTTATAGTTTCCTTAACTGTCTAAATTATCAAATGCTGCATGCTGGCTGGCATCTTGTGCAAGATTACATAGCTATGAAACAGCAGGTAATACCTCTTTGAGCTCTTGGTATCTTTTTATGAGCAGTAAGCCTTTCCTTCAGTGAGATTGTATCTTGTTGGCATTTTAGAGCTGTGGTTTGTTAGGAGCTTGGGAGTCATTTTTGAAACCTTATATATTAAGTTTCAAAATGCCAAGGATATTTTNATTTAAAGACAATTTATTTCACTAAGCACAGTGATATAATTAAAGAATTACATTTTAAAGATCCCAACACATATTTGGAAGAATTGGAATTAAAAGAAATAATCTCTATGTTCTCTGCTTGGTTGTTTTTTTGTCTTCTGTTTTTTGACACAAGGTCTTTGTTGGCTGGCCTCAAACCCTGAGTCTATCTGCTATAGAGCTTGAAAGCTGTGATCACAGAAGTCGACCTGTAATACCTAACTTCTACTCCTCTTACTTGTATATCCGATGTTTATTGATGTTCCTTTTTAAAGTTTTCTCTCGTGTGTGTAGTGTACATGTATGTGGGTACACATGCACATGGAGGCCTGAAGTTGATGTTTGCAGTGTTCCTTGATTACTGTCCACTTTATTCATGGGGCCAGCGTCTCTTCTCACTTAACAGTAGCATACCAGTCTGGCTAGCCAGCTTGTTCTGGGGATGTTCCATCTCAACCTTTCCAACTTTGGAGTTAATAGGTGGGCCTTCATGCCCACCCAGCATTAACAAGGGTTCTAGACATCCAAATTCCAGTCTTCACATGTAGACAGCAAGCACTTTAACCATTGGGCCATTTTTCCAACACGGCATTTCTAATTGTAAGAACTTTTCCTTTTCTACCTAGATTCTTTGACATTTCTAGGGATGGAGATTTCCCTTTGTTTGACTTGCCTTGTTAGCTTTGCCAGTAGCCACGTATTAAGGTACAATTGTTTAACCATTGAAAATTCCAGGCAGCAATACAAGGAAGATAAATAAATTTCCTTCATTTTTTCTTTTTCACAGAGCTTTTTTGAATGTAGAAAGTATTTTTGACATTGCAACTATTTGGTGATGCACAAATGGGTTTCAGGAAGTTAGGGCTGAGTACAGCAGGGTTACAAAATCTGCTCCAGCTTTTATTATTCTGAGTAACAAGGAACACTTTATGAAATGTAGAGGGTGAGGTCAACTCCACATGTGTAGTAGACACATGTCTCCTCCAGAGGGCGTGGGACCTGTGTTGTCACTGGCTTGAGTTCTGACAGTTGAGCCTTGTTGACTCAGGAATGGCTTGGGGCACAGGAGTGTAGCTGAGATTCTTAACTACAGAGAAGGACTTAGTGGTCATGAGGGCAGCCTGTCANTGTCTCCTAAGTGTGGGGACTAGGTTCAGAGAGGTTTAGGGTCAAAAGGAGAAAGCCTCTCTCTTTCAAGTTGCTCACTACTTANGGAGGCTGGGTTGCAAAGGACCCAGTGATGTTTTGAGCCACTATAGGCTCACTTAGGCTCGTTGATAGCTATGCACAGTTACTCATACTTGCCAATTCCTCACTGTGAAGTTAGCTAGAGGCTTTCTTAGGTTGTTTAGCTCTCTGCTTTATATCCTTACAAAGGAGACCCTTTTGTTTTCTGAGCTTTTATCTGAGCTTTTTGCTTTTTGAGGTTGTTTATACTTAAGTCTAGTTTCAGTTGTTGCTTTTTCTTTTGATTTTATATGTATTTGCCCTTAAGCTTATTGAAAGCAGGGACAAAGTTACACGTTATTCCTTTGCTATACCTAGGCCAATAATAATCATAAGTGTGTCCTGGGGAAAAGTCCACCTTGGGTAGAATTACTTCACTGTGGGTTGTCCTCAGTATGAGGACAAGCTGAAAGTCTAAGGCCGCATGAGTAGTAGCAGCATGGGGACCTCCCTGTTGGTTTATGGTTTTTGGTGAGGCCCTTGTCTCCAGCATTCTGGCAAGGAAGTTAGAAGCACATGAAGATATTTTCAGGCTTCAAGAATGTAGGTGGAGGGGAAAGGATATAGTCAGATCCCAGAATCCATTGTAGAGTGGATTGATTTCCAGCCTGGGTAGGGATCTTGAAGTCCAATGTGGAGCCCATTAGTTCTGGAAGTAGAGAAAAGGGAGAGGAAAAAAGGAGAAAGTAGAGGAGGGAGGAGAGGAGAGAGGAGAAAAGAGGGAAGGGAACAGGGAGAGGAAGACCTTCATTGTTCCCAGAGTTGNGGGGAGAGGTCAGTAGAAGAGTGTAAGTGAAAACCTTGGCATCTCTGAACACTTCCTCACACTGAAGGTTGTGGCTTTACATCTTACCCACAGCTTCCTCTTCTTCTGTCCATGTAGCCTTTGTCCCTAAAGGTCGAGGCTAAGGAGCATCTTTATTCCTCTTTGCTTGAACATTAGCACCTTGAAAGCCTGTTCTCATCCTGTTCTTTCCATGGCTAGAATCCCACCTGCTTCCTTGCCCTCCCGCACTTCTCTTTATCCCACAAGGTCCGATTCAGAGTCACCTTTTTTATAGGCCACCACCTGTCCCTTACCACTTCNGGGTTTGAATGAGAAATGTCCCCCAGAGGCTCAGGTATTTGCACACTTGGTTCCTACTTGGTGGTGCTGTTGGGGAGGTTTAAGTGGTGCNGCCTTGCTGGTGGAAGTATATCACTAAGGTGGGGCATGCTGGGAGAGCTCATCCTCACTATTCCAGTTTGCTTTCTCTCTGCCTTGTGCTTGAGGTAAAAGGTGTGATCGCCCAGCTTCCTACTCCTGCTGCCGTGCCTTCCAGTTGCCTGTCCACCGCGATGGACTCATCCCTCTGGAACCTTAAGCCAAAGCAGACTCTTTCTTCCATAAGTTGTTTGTGGTCGTGGTATTTTATCTCAGCAACAGAAAAGAGAATTAATAGCATCTAAGGAAGAAAAATGGGCTGTGCTGTGTGTCTGTGCTTAAGTGGAATTAACAAAGAGTCGTTAGTCCTGGTCTTTTCTTTTCAGAGAATGCCACCATTTTCTTAGGAATAGAATTCTAATGCTTGGCTGTCTTTGATTTGAAAGGATCAGCCAGTTTGATAAGACTTAGGAAACTGGGACCTAAGAAAACCTGAACTCTCTGTTTTGAAGATGTATTATAATACATTATATTAAAATCCTAGAAACTTGCTCCAAACTCTANTGACCAAGTGATGGTTAATTTTGATTATCAACTTGATGGGATTTAGAATCACCATGAGAATGTCTGGGCATGTTTGTGAGGGGTTTTCTACATCATTTTCTAATTGAGGTGGGAAGACTCACCCTAGATGTGAGTGGCACTGTTCTGTAGGCTAGAGTTCCCAAACTGAATGAAGGAGAAAGGAATGAGCAGCAGTGCCCATGGCTCTCTGCCTCTGACTGGTTGCTTGGCCTGACTGCTTCTGCAGCTGACTAGTTGCATTCTAAACAGCTACATCACGTTCTTGCCAACAGCCACGATAGACTATTCCCTCAAACTGTGAACCAAAATAAATCCTTTCTTCTTTATGTTGCTTTGTCAGGTATTTTGTCATAGCAACAAGACAAGTGACTAATAGAGACCCGGAGTTGCTGTGGAAACAGTTGGGTTTAGTATTTTTCATANTCAGCATTGAGTCCTTTGTTTAGCAAGTGTGTGTTGACAGAAGGTGGGCAGGGAGGGACACAGCAAGAGGTATGTAATGGCATGGAGGGCTTTCTGGGAGCCAGATACTGAACTGGTTTGTGATGGAAGCTGTCACTTGTCAGCCTGGGAGATTATCAGTGTTAGCCAGGAGCACTGGGATGAAAGCAGAGCTGTGATACAGCACTCTGATCACAAGTATGTGGTGAGTACTTGGCTAGGATGTGGCACTACTGTGCACTATGATAGTTCCATGTGACATCTGCTCTGGTGAGGGAATTGAGCACTGCACTGGAATGCGCATAGGACTCCTGACAAAGATTGGGATGATCATTGTGAGGCTTTTCTGGGGGAGAGAAGTCTACTGAGACCTGAAGGCAAACAGGACTTAGTAGGCAAAAGAGGCAAGATGGCATAGGAAGGTTAAGAATGCTATTTCTTCAGCCAGGCTGGCTGGTATAATCCTAGTTCAGCATGAACATGGTTTGTAATTTTGAACTAGATTCTCAAACTCTGTCCTCAGTGGTTGAGTCTGTAATTTTGTAATGGTACTGCACACACCATGTATGGTGGTGGCAAAGATTAAATGTTCCANATATCATCACTATTTCATTATCACCTTAAGGTGGCAGACCATAGCCAGCTGGTGGGGACCTTGGAAGGGAAGAAAGCAGTGTAACATCTGCTGTGTGTCCTCCTCTCAAACTTGTCAGGTTGCTTTGTGTTTAAGGCTTTGGGGTGTAATGGGGTGTGGGGTGGTGTATGTGTTTGTTAGTATGCATATGTGTTTATGGAGGCCAGAGGTTGGTTAACTTTGAGTGTCTTCCTCTATTGCTCTTGATTTTTGTTTTTTGAAAGAGGGTCTCTCATTGAACCCAGAACTTCCTGAATTCATCTATGCTGGCTGGCCAGTGAGGTCCAGGGATCTACCTGTTTCTCTTTCCTCAGTGCTGGGTTTACAGGCACACTACCATATCTGGGTTTTAATTGGGTGCTGGAATCTGAACTCAGGCCCTTACCAAGCACTTTAACATANCAATTGAGACATCTCCTCAGCACCCCATTTCACTTCTTTTAAAACTGGAATCCAGAAAAACAAAAGCAAAACTGGAATGTAGGATACTGAATCCCTAAACTGATGTTCTCATTGCTGTGGGTGGTGAATGTATTGATCACCTTCACTTCGGTGGAATATGTTCAGAAACTGAAGTTTCCAAAGAGAAAACTGGTGCTGACCATAGCCTAAAAGTTTAAGAGTTTAGACTGCACAGCACAAAACAACAGTTTAGTGTCCTTCCGCAGAGTCAGGATGCTGCTGGTGGAGACCGACACCCTTCTCAGTGAGTGTCAGAGCTGAAGAGGAACAGACTCTCTTGTAGGATCTGAAGGATTAAATGTGCAAGAAGAACAAACACCAAGGGATTGACTCTATGCAGGGAATTAGGGAGGGTTAGAGGAAGATAAGTTTAACTCACAGACATCCACCTGCCTCTGCCTCTGCCTAGCTGGTGGTAATCATTTTTAAAGTTTTTTTTTTATTATTTAGAGGATAAAAGGATTTAAAGTCAGTTTATAATGTTTAATGTTAAAAAGCTAGTTGAGCTGGGTGGTGGTGGCGCACACCTTTAATCCCAGCAGAGGCAGGCAGATCTCTGAGAGTTTGAGGCGAGCCTGGTCTACAGAGTGAGTTCCAGGACAGGCAGGGCTACACAGAAACTCTGTCTTGAGAAACCAATAACAACAACAAAAAACCAAGTTGGTTGCAAGTAAATGCAGGAATAGTAAAGATTNTGAGATTGTGAATAAGGAGATTTATAGTGTGTGTGTCTAAGTGGTGGCTAAACTATGAGAGTATAATTCAGTGGAATTAAAATTATAGGGAATTATTATAGGGAATATATTATATATATGTATATATAGAGAGAATATACAGGGAAATATTTTTTCCTTCAGTCAGCATCTCTTTTCTGAATTAATCTTGAGCTAGTTTGCAGACTTAATCTATTGAGTATATCGAGAACTTCCGAATATGATAATTTATTTCTGAGAGTAAAGAAGGTAAGAAAGGGAAAAATTGTTGAAAAGNATTTTTGAACATGTTATAAATTATTCTTAAGTGTGTGTCTGTATATGGGTGTGTGTGCCTGCAGAAGCTAGAGGGTCAGATCTTCCTGGAACTAGAGTGACAAGCTATTGTGAGCTGTCTGGTTTGGGGCTGGGAACAAAATTCAGGTACTCTAGAAGAGTAATAGATGCCCTTTACTGCTGAGACATCACATCTCTTCAGCTCNCCGGATAATTTTTTTTCCATGGACAATGGTCATATCAGGTAAGGGTATGTAGTCAGGACATTGAATCTGATATCTGTTGTCCTGTTGGGAATGAGTCCTTTTGTGAGCTGGAGAAACAAGAGGCTGAGACAAGTGTGTGTGGAGTAAAGGTGCCAGCAGAGTTCTTAACTCTATTCTCTTAGGCTCTGATTGACAGCATCTAGGATGTTGGATTGTCTACTACAATACTGACTTCCTGGTACACTCCGATNGAAACCCACTCTCTCCTCTGGTGTATGCCAGGGTGTTATCAGAGGGCCCATAACACTTTCCATGGTGAAACCCCTTATGGATAGGAGTAGTATTCTTCCTCAGTGAATGTCTGTGTCAGTTGTGCTAAAGAACAAGTACTTAGCTGCCATGGATAGGATTTGGGCAGAATGNCCTCATGCCAAATCTCTAGTCATAGAGAAGCCTAGATCCATTGGCCCACCTGTTACCCATCTGGAAGCTGGTCTCTCTCCAGCTACAAGCTGGTATGGAGAGTCCTGCTTGATCAATAGCTAGGTGAAGCCCTTCAAGAGGGGTTGGGGCTCAGGCATCAGATTTCTTTCTAAGTCCATGCTTCTACCCTCCATCATCACCTTGAATACTTTGAGCCCTCAGTGGCCTGGAACTCAGTATGTCTGCCAAGTTGGCCTCGAACTCAAAGAGATTTGCCTCCTGAGTGCTGAGATTAAAGTTGTGTGCCACCACACCAACCACTTTGTGTGCTCTTTTGTGTGAAGTCTTGAACCTACANATCAGAAGAATAGGCTGAGTTGAGAGGCTAGTCTAACTTCAGTGGCAGTTATGTGGGTTAGAAATTCTAGATGTCACTCATGTAAAGAGGCTTACATGTGAGGGCACCGATGAGCTGACCTTCCAGGTTATCTATCCTAGTAAATAACCTGTAACTCTCAGATTGGAGTGTTCATACCCTCTGCAGGGCTTATTAAATGTAGACTACTGGCCTGCACAGAGCTTCTCATTTGGCACATCTGGGAAAAAGTTTGAAATTTTTACATTTCTCCTGAGTTCGCTGGTCTGAGAATCATATGTTAAGAACCACCAATTACACATGGGGTGAATGAACCTATCTTACCCTTTTCAGAGAAAATTTTGATCAAGTGGGGAAAGAAGGATGTAAAGATCCTAAATCTGCTCACCAACTTAATTTTAAAACTAAGAAAAATCTAAATATTAAGGGAAGGTCTGCAAGCCTTTGTCTTGTCTCCTCCAGATTGGTCTGGTTCTTGCAAACTGTCCAACAGAAAGGAGTCAGACTTGGTAAATCTCTGACTGGGTTGCCTTTACCATTTCCTCCCAGTACTATTTTGCCCTT
This sequence comes from Neotoma lepida, assembly GCA_001675575.1. Lineage (NCBI taxonomy): Eukaryota > Metazoa > Chordata > Mammalia > Rodentia > Cricetidae > Neotoma > Neotoma lepida. The sequence continues at coordinate 813,644 of LZPO01097104.1, forward strand.
TCTGGCAGATTGAGCTCTAAAAGGCTGCAGTGCATGCATTACAGGGAGCCATTCCTCAGCTTGGACTCTGTGGTATGAAGGAATAAGAAAGAACCTGATCTGGGGTACTTGCCATCAGTCCCATTTCCAGGGACACTTGCCTAGGGGACCTGTAATGCTAAGACAGATCTTTCCCTATATTAGAAACTTAAAAGATGATTGTTACTTGCTTTGAATTTTTCCTGTGAGGACTGTTGATAAACAGAACTGAATCAGAATGGTATTCAAAGACTGGCTGTCCAAAAGTGAAAACAAGTTGTGTGTGTTGCTTTCCTAATACCTGGTTCCAGAAAGGAATGACTTAATGTGTTGTCATATATCACCACACTTCATTGCAAGGCTTCACAGGCTGATGATCTGTTCTTATTTCTAGGGTGCATGGGATTGTTAGCCAACATTCTCCACTGTCTGGCACAGTGTGGGCTATGTTATGATGGGTTGTAGCAACAGGAAATTGTATCTATGTCCCTCTTTTTTCTTGTAGTTTCTCCCTTAATAAGACTTGGTACAGCTGNCTTCCTCTCCCCTGCTCACTTCCATCCTTCCCTCCTTACCCCTGTTANCATAATTCCTCCCATTCTGTCAGAGCTGCATATGTATTGAGTGTATTAGACGCATACACAAGCTGATCACCAGAGACCCTGAATAACTGTGTGACGTGTCTCTTCAGGGCTGTCAGTCCCCTTCTCTTTTCTGTCCACATTATTCTGGGTAGCTGTGAGTTACAGAATGTTTTGTCCTGAAGGAGTTTGCTGTTCCACAAGTTGAGTTTGACCCTGTTTTCTGCCTTTGTTTCCTGCTGGAGCCCGGTGATGTTTGTATTGGCAAGCTAAAGGACTTCTGACTTGAAAGGAATTAACAGACTGCCTCAGAACCATTGTCTGGCCCTGTCTTTCTACCCTGTGACAAGGCAGCTAAAGATTTCCCAGCCCTTGTTCATTGTTGCTAGCCTCTCTGATCCANCTGGGGCAGCTTTCAGGGAACTCAAGCACTGACTAGCCCAAGATCTCTCTTGAAACAGGGAAAGACTGAAGTTGATTTCATTCATTTTAAGTAAAATCACCAGTCTTTTGATGATTTCATTAATTTCCTCCCTTCTGAACACCCTCTTGTTAGCAGTAATTGGAAATCCTAGCTGTTTCTCATTTCCCTCACCACACTACTTTAATCTAGGCAGCTTGGTACCTCATTCTGCTTTTTCATCTGCTGCAAGTGTGGTTTGAAGATGATTTTAATGACTGGCTTTGGCTGGATTTCCAAAAGCTGAGGCTGTTGCTGTGATTAAGTTCTCACCCACCTGGAGCCTAGGTGGGACAGGTGGAGAAGGGTCCTACCACAGAGTGCTCTCTTGTCCCAGTAAGTACATCTGCAAGTTTTTCATCTCTCATTTTTAGCATTCAACATCTATAGACCTCCTGGAATGTGATATGCACTGTTCATGTTCCCAGTACCTCTCTTCAGCCCATGTGGGAATGCAGAAGCTTCAGCAGTTCAGATTCCAGCAGGGTGCTGGCTACACAGGGATCACTGGGCCTGCAGTAACACCTGTAAACATTTTCACAGTTGTAGTTCTATTTCTTGTGCTTTTCCATCCTTGACTCTAAAGAAAAATANACAAACCACCTCAGGAGGCTAGAGACAACAGAAAGTAGTGTCTGTCACAGCTATGATGTAAAGCAGATTTGTGCATATTTTATTATATTGTNATCTTTGTAATAAGCATGACACAGTTCATAAAGGATGAAGCTGGGATTTGAACCCAGATCCTCTCATTGTAAATCAAATACTTTAAAAAAAGAAAGATTTATTTATTTTTATTTCATTTGTGTGAGTGTTTTGTTTGCATGATGGATGTACACCATGTGCATTCCTGATGACTGTGGAGGCCACAAGAAGAGGTTAGATCCCCTAGAACTGGAATTACAGGTGGTTGTGAGCTGACATGTGATTGCTGGGGCCCCAACCTTAGTTCCTGAAAGAGCGGCAAGTGCTCCTAACCACTAAGCCATTTCTTCTGGCTCTCTAAATATTTTTTGTGCTACATCATTTTGTCTGTTTTGTTTTTAACACTGACCTCTCATGCCATTGTCTAGTATTGTTTTAATAACTTAAAATGTTTTGCTGTTTTGAGACATGGGATGTTCTCAAATTTGTCTCAGCCTCCTAAGTGCTCCTGGGGTATTGCAGATCGTTTGTGTTTATGTACTGGNTCCTCTCATAGAAAGGAGGGTCCTACAGTCTAATTGGGGGTAGGATAAGATAGAGAAAATCTGGTTTCTTTTGAGTAGTTCACACACTGAATGGCTTCTATTTAGCAAAGCTTTGAGAAGAGCTGAAACTTAACTGGGGCTGCTAGAAAGGCAGATCCAAATCAGAAGGTTTCAGAGAAGGGGAGTTTTGGTTATTAGTTCACTGCTTGGCACTCTGGGGTGTAGGAAAGATGCTGAGGTTTGTTTGCATCTTTCATTAGACTTATAAAAACAATGTCATTTGAGGTGATGCTTTTACCAGTCTGCTGGGCTATAGTGATGGTAGGGCTTCAAAGACTACCTGTATAGAAATTGTGGGTAGCCAGGCAGGAGCAAGTGGCACTTTGCATTGTTGCAGTCCTCCTATAGGCCTCTGGTATTAGACTGTCAGCTCTACAAGTGTTACCTTGCGNGGTCCTAGGAAGTTGGAGAACGGATTTGAATCCAGATCCTCTCATCTGTACAAGTGTTTTCTCTGCATGTATGTGTGTTCACCATGTAGATGTACATACAGTAGGCTCACACAGTTCTTGACTGTGGCTGGCATTGCAGCTTCCAGGAAGGCTGTGGTATCAAGATTCCTTAGTCCTTAACACTGGCCTGTGTTTCACTTCTTGTTCCAAGGTCTAGACCTTTAGCCCTTTGACAGCTCTCTGACTCCTCTGGCAACTAGAGCCTGCAGTTTCTTCTCTGGCTCCTTACTGCTTTTATCCTTCAGCTTCATGTGTCTGCCCTCACTTGTCATCTCTCTCCTTCTGTGTCCCTTCTTCCTACCCTGGTTTTCTCTTGAACTGTTCAGCTGCTACTTCTTCAGCTGTCAAGTAGCTGGCCACCTTGCTGTTTTCACAGCTAGTCCCGCCAACTGTTTGGCTCTCTCTCCATACAACTGTTCTTCTCAGCCTGCACTACTAAAAGTAGGCAAGAAAAGACCACTTGAGAGAAACTTAGCCCTGGTGCTGCAAAATTAATCGGAGGCAGCATAGGAGAGGTGTTCNAGGTGGCTCACCCAGTGAGCCTGAGCAGCCTGCTTATATAGCCCAGGAAGAGGTGTTTGGACTAATCACAGCCATTGAGGCTTGTCTGTTGAACTAATCAACCTTGCTTCCCTTAGCACCAGTAGTCAGCCTCTCTGCTAGACCACTAGCAGTACTTCCTTTCTGGCCTAGGGTTGCAAGGTCATCTAGAGTTCACGGAGGCTGTGATAGCAGAAAGTCTGGTGAAACTGTTTGAAACAGCCCTTGCTCGGCCTTTAGGATCCCAGGCCATTAGCTGCCGTGTTTTCTCAAGGCTGGAACATGGTAGATGGCTAGACTTGGTATAAGATAATTGGGCTGGCTATTTGACTGACATTTCTTTTAAGGTATAAGATAATTGGGCTGGCTATTTGACTGACATTTCTTTTAAGGTAGTCAGGGCAGAAAGAGTTTAACAGCTGCCAATTAAGTTGTCACATTGTCTCATTCCCCTACCATCTTTGCTTATTTATAGGAATGCTTATAATAAGAACTCAAAAAAACTTGCCATTAATTCTAACAGTGACTTGAACAGTGCTTAACACCTGCCCAGTGCCCCCGGGAGTGGTGGATCCTTTTCATCTGCCCCAGCACCTCTCTGTCTTTGCTGTGCTTTTAAAATCAGATTCCCATCCCTATATAGACCTGAGGAGCAGACCAGCAACCCACTTTGATTTAAAAAAAAAAAATTGAAAATGTGAAACAGTTTCTCAGAGCCTCAGTTCTCCTCACTGAAGAAATTGATTTCATTTGTTTTTTCTTTCAGAGGCAGAAACTTCACCCCCATGCCCCTGTCATTCTGTGGCAGTTGGTGAGAGTAGACCACACCAAGATACTAATCCAAAAACATTCTGGTGCCTTCTTTCAGAAAGCATGAGAGATTAAGGGTTTGGATTTTTACATCATAAAGCTTGCAGTCATTGAGGCCTAATTGGAAACAAGAGGAATGAGTGTGGGGGGTGAAAGAAAGGATATACACTAAGGTGACTGCAGCAGCTGGGGCAGTTGCTGGCCTCACTTGAAAGGCAAGTAGTAGGCCATTGAGGCTGAGGGCCTTTGAGCAAAGTTCTGGCCTGCTTATAGTTACTTGTGTTACTCTGATGAATCCTATCTAAGGCCTTAGCTTTCAGATGAGAGTGTTTTGGAGAGGGGCAAGGTCAGTCACAACATTGGTGGGAACAGATCCTACCATAGGACTTGGCAGTCTCAGTGAGTCCTTAGGATTTCTGTCTGTACTTGGAGACCAAATGGGACNTGGGGTACTGAAGATTAGAAAACAGTTTTTAAGTTCCCAGATGCCTTGGTGAGAAACGATAGGTCTTAGNTTGGAGGCATTGCAAAATAGCATCTATAAACACNGTTCAGATCACCTCCAGTAACCTGAGGCAGCAGCTGAAGAAGAGTCAGCCCCTTGGAGGGGCCCAGCCCTGGTCTCAGCTTACCTGGACCTGGTTCTCGAAGAACTGTAGAGTTGTGGCAATACTGCTTGAAAATACAAGAAATTATTGGTTAAAAATATTGTAGATGAAAAAAGAATACTTATATATGTANTATCTTTGAGATATTAGCTACTTTAAATCTGTTGCCATTTCTCCAAAAATTTGTAAACACTAAAAACAAAACAAGACAGTGCCTGTTTTGTGCTTGGAGTCCATACACTTGGGAAAATGAGCTGAGAGAATTGCTTAAGCCCAAAAGTGAGAGGCATAATCTCAGAAATAAAACAACAACAAACCAATGTCATCACCCCTGGGTTCTAGGCTTTTGTGCACTTAAACATATATTCTTCAGTAAAGTAGAGTGTTTGTATGTGTGTTTAAATTTTTTTAGATTTGTTCATTTTATTTTAATGTGTGAGTGTTGTGCCTGCGTGTATGTATTGAAGGGTCCAGGAATATAGAAATATAAAATTATAAGCTTTAGAGATGAAAACTGACAATCATCAACTCTAAAGTCTAAATGGCTATCTGCTTTACAGCCAGCTCCTTTGTCAACAGCCAGGGGTTAACTTTTAACACCCTTTCCCCTTATAGCCAACAACTGCCTAGACCAAAGTTAACTTTTAGTAGTTGTTTCTACATGACTTCTAGCGTGCATCCCATGCCTAATCCCATGCCTGATGTTTCTACGTGACTCCTAGCATGCACCCCATACCTGATACTATAAAAGAGGGCCAGTACCCACCTCCATTGCCACAGCCCCAGAATTCCAACATTGGCTGTNGTCTCAGCTAGCTGATAAGCTTTTGTACTCCNCAGTGTTTTATTATATTTTTAATTTTTAATATTTTTATTATTCTAGAATAAAGTTTGCTTCTGGTTTAATAGACTTTGGTGGTTTGTCCCCCATTATTGNGTGACCCCGGACCCAACATATACGGGCACCACATGCATGCTTGGTGCCTGGAGAGACCAGAAGTGTGTCAGATCCCCTGGAACTGGGGGTATGGATGGTTGTGAACCACCATGTGGGTGCTGGGCATTGAATTGAACCTGGTTCCACTGAAGAGCNACAAGTGCTCTGAATTGCTGAGTCATCTTTCTAGCCCCCTATATGTGTTTTGGGGATGGTGGGGGGGAGTTGGAGACAGGGTTTCTCTGAGTAGACCAGCTGGCTTTGAAGTCAGAGATCCACCTACCTCTGCCTTCCAAGTACTGGGATTAAAGACGTGCGCCACCACCACCCAGCTCCCTGTATGTGTTTTAAAGTGTAGTAAGCTTTTATAACTTTTCACATTTTAACAGTTGTAACATTATACCTTTTGTAATTCTCATTAACAACTAAATTATAATTGTAATATATAATTGTGTTAATAAAATAAAATTATTGCCATTGGTTTATCTGTAGGTGTTTTGTTTTCTACTCTTTAAACAATGCTGCAAAGAACATACTTGTACATGTGTCATAAGATGTATATATAGGGCTTGGCATGGTAGTGAACACCTTTAGTCCCAGCANTAGGAAGGCAGAAGCAGGTGGATTTGTGTTTGAGGCCAGCCTGGTCTACATAACAAAATCCAGGCCAAACAGAACTACACAGTGAGATCCTGTCTCAGAACAAACAAACAAAAACAAAAACAAAAAAAGCTATGTATACAGGACTTCCTGGCATATACCCCTAGNAGCAGGGCTGTTGGATTGTGGGAAGTTTTATGACTCCTACATTGTACATCTTGTCAGTTAGCTCTCCAAAATAGTGGTGCCAATTTACACTTCTACTGAAGTATAAGAAAATTATTTTTTCTCAACAATTTCTCAACATACTTGCTACAGCTTATATTGTGAGTTTGCCCATCTAATGAATAAGAAATGAAATCTTTATGAAACTTTAATTTATTTCCTTCATCATTTCCTAGTTTATAGGTTATTTTAACTTTTTCTATGGCTGAGATTCTTGGAGGGGAATTTCAACCTCGACAAGGTTGAAACCATTTTCTTATTACCACTGAGTTATTTGCCCTTTTTGCACTCATTGTTTATGAAGCCTAATTTACAGAGGCTATATGATATCATGATCTTGACAGTGTTAATGTCCATTATGTG
>LZPO01097104.1:853870-865360 GCA_001675575.1 Neotoma lepida
GTCAGAGCCAATCCTGGACTACACCTATAATGTTTCTCCCTGAGGCTCTCTGGTGTGGTAAAAATAATAAAAAGCCTAGTATATTTATAGTTCCTGACCTAACAGGGTTAGTTCCAGGCATCAGTGGCCTCAAATAGGGGAATGACGTCCCCTAGCCCACTGCCCACTGCCTCCACTTACAATGCACTTTAGTCCCTGTCATGCCTGGCTTCCTGCCACCCTCATCTCCTTTCTCTCAGGGTAAGGGCAGTACCTGCTGTCCCTGCTGGCCACTCTCACATCCCCCACCCAGGAGGCCAGTCTATTGTGCCCAGGGTCCAAGCAAGTGTGGTTGGCAAGGAATGGACTGGAGAAGGTGCTATAACTAGAAGACTAAAGCTAATGGTGACAGTACACACCTCTTAGCAGTTGCTGTCAAAAGTCACCTGGGGGGGTGGGTTCCAAGGCCCCAAGCCACCTCACCATAGCTCTTCTTTGCCCTCAGTGGTGCCCACCCTCCTTAAGAGAAAATTGTGCAGAGGGGCAGGAGTCTTCTGAATGAGTCTTCCTCTCTGCTTGCTGCTCTTCTAAAAATCTGAATTCTGCTCTAGGAGTTTTTAAAAGAAAAAATGGAAGATCCTTCCCTTTTCTGTATCTTTACTCTAGGTTTTTGCCCCTTAACAGATTGCACTTTCTGTTTTGGATTTATTTAGCCACATAGGAGACTGGCTTGGCCCTTGGGTAAAAGAACCTCCTGGTGCCTCCTTCCCTCTCTCCATCCATTAACCTGCTCTCTGGGGATCACAAGCCTAGGCTTGTCTAACTGGAGGATAAAAGGGCCATGTTCCCCATTCTCCCATCACTGGTTTTGAGAAGGTCTGTTCTTGGAGTTTCCCACCTGCTGCTGGCATCTACAACTTCTTCCTGTGTTGTTTCTCTCTTCTAAAGCAATTTCTTAACCATCGGCCATATGCTGTGGTTTTGGGGGCATCTGGACTTTGTCCCTTACAGAGGGACGGTGGGGGGGGGGACTTAATTGCCTTGAGGTGGAGCCTGGCTAGAAACAGGGTCAGTGGCAGGTGCCAGGCTGTTGGGCAGGAAGGAGCTTAGAGCAAGTAGGAAGAAGCTAGACAGCCTGCTTTGCTGGGCTCACCTCCAGGGACATCCTGCAGACTTGTCCAAAAGGCAGTCAGCNCCAAAGGACTTTAACACAGAGGTGTTTTTTTGTTTTTTGTTTTTTTGTTTTGTTTTTTGGGTTTGGGAGATGTTTTTGCTTTTTCATACTTGTGCCGACTCAATGCAGGTTTCATATCCTGGTGACTTGGTGTCACAGCCTATCAATTTCCAAGGGCCAGAATGGTGAAATAAATAAATCAATAGAAAATTCCGTCCCTCCATGCCTTAGTTTAACAGGTAGGCTCTATCTGCCCAGTTCTGAATTTTGTGTGCCGTTTCCGTATTCCTGTTTCACTGGGTGAGAACTGTGAAATGGGTGGAGTCCTGACCACTTTGTGGATTTGTTTGCTTTTATAAGGCATTTCAATGTACATTCTACAAGCACTCCATTTGCAAAGAGAACTTAAAGTAATACCGTCTTCCCCATACATCTTGCCCTCCTCCCTCCACCCCCAGCTTTAGAGTCTGTAGAGAAGCCAGGCTACAAGACAAAGGTATACTTTTCCTGCTTTGTGAGTGGCNGAGTGNGGACAAGTGGCAGTTGGCCTTTTCCCTCCCAATACCATCAGAGCTCTTGAAACACGTGGCTTCCTATATAACAGTGTCTCCTCTGTTCCTGAGGAACATTCTAGAATAGAAAATGGAATATGCTGCAAACATTTCTAGATCCTTGCTCCCTTCCTCCTCCTTAAAGAGCAAAGAGAGACTAGAAGGGACACATAGCATGCCTGCTACACAGCTTAATTCCAGGTATGCTTGTGCCTCACAGTGTGGCTGGAGCCTCTGTGTGGGGCCTGCTGGGTCTTCTGCAGCCTTAGAGAATAATTTTCTTGGCAAATGTTTAGGCTGAGTGATGTGGTAGCTGGTTCCCTGGAAAGCCAAAGGTGGCGGGGCCAGTTTTTCTGAGATGTGACTTAATTTCCAGCTGAAAACCTAGTAGAGTTTTGAACAAAGCTCCCCCCACCCNAAAAAAAAATCCTCTTCCAATAGCAGAGCTCACCAGGGGTGGTGTGGGGACAGAACACTTAGATTGCCAAGTAGGGAGAAGAGATGGCTGTGGGCTGCATGGCTGTATGCACACTAGCCTGGCTTCTTAAGGTTGTGCACCACTATGGGATCCTTTGCAGAATGGTACTCATCTAATGGTTTAAAACAACAGATGCATAATTGATTGTGCAGGATGTCAATCAATCTGGGTTTGCTTTATTTTATTTTATATATATATTTTTTGGTATCCTGTACATTGCAGTGGGTATGAAGATAGTATTTTAATATTTGTACAAAGTTTAATTTAATTTTAATTGTTCTATGTATATAACTGCATTTCTAAATAATAATAAAAATTCTTATGAAGGCAGTTTTGGGAGATGTAGTCCTTTCCAAAAAGTTTTACAGAACTCTAGATGATTGAAAAGAGTNGGTGTAGGGNGAAGCTGTGGCTTAGTGTGAAGAGTTCTCGCCTGGCNTGTGAGAAGCCCCAGGTTCAATCTCCAGTACCACAGAAGGAAGGAGAGGAGAGAAGAGAGACCAATTGGTCAAGTGTTTGTAAGCATGAGGACCTGAGTTCAGATCCCCAGCATCCACATAACAAGCTGAGCATGGTGATATGCTCCTGTAATCCTGAAAAGAGGACAGAATCAGGAGCTTGTTGGCCAGCCAGGCTGGGAATTAGTGAGCTCCAGGTTCAGAGAGAGACTGGTCCCAAAAAAATAAGTTGGACAGCATTAGAGGAAGACTCGCGATGTCATCCTTTGGCCTCTGCATGTGTATTACACACACACACACACACACACACACACACACACACACACAGTAGATGTGGGCAAGAGCTCATGAAGACATGTTGCACTGTGAAGAGACTGCCTGGCACNAGGTTTTAAGGAAACTGGACAGACTCAAACTACTCATTAAGAACATAGAACCAACAGTTTGGTGATTGACTAGATGAGGGAGCTTTTTGGAGGTGCACAGGCCACTGCTGGCAATGCAGAGGAGCGTGGCCCTGGGAGAAGGACCACCAGCTATCATCAGTGGAAGCTCATTGTCTCTTGATCAAGTATCTTTTCTCTCAGGGTGCCAACCACTGTGCTTAAGCTGGGATTGAACATTGGACCCTGACATGGTTGGGGCCAGCATAGAATGTCAATTGGGCCAGGAGAGTAGACAATGAAAAAGTGTGTTGTGATTGATATAAACCGGAACCTACAAGAAGGTGGGATGGGGTACTCAGAGAACNCCTTCAAACTGAAATACAGCTAAGCTGTGTGAAGGAGTGTAGACATGAGCCTGAACAGCCGAGTANGGGATGCAACCTATGTGTAGGCACANAGGGAGCCATGTGTACATGCAGTGTAAGAAAGAAGTTAATCCTGNACTTGAGGTTACAGTGACTTGGACCACAAGGAGATATGGAGAATGGGGAGCTTCAGCAGCCCACTAGGGATGTTTGCACACCATACATGCATAGAAATCACCTTGGTAGGTCTTAGCCAGAATTAAAGTTGAAGGGATTGGGAGACGAGTCTAACTGCATATAAAGAATGGATCTAGAGGTATAAGACAGTGCTGAGCTGGGGACATGACAGTGGTTCCTCTAGAATGATGACTGTTGGGATAGAGAAATTGGAAAATTCATGAGGCATTGTTAACACAAAACCAACAGTGTTGACTACGTGTGGTGGAAAACAGACATCTCAAGGGTGTACAGACCTGCTGGCAGTGCAGAAGAAAGCTAGAAGGAACTAAAGAACTGCAGGAAGACCAGGAGCGTGTTGTAAACCTTTAATACTGCCTTTCAGAGGCAGAGGTAAGATTGGGGGTTGAAGGCCAGCCAGGACTATGCAGTGAGAGTCTGCCATCAAAAAAAAGGGGGGGTATGTGACTCAGTGGAACAGCACTTGCTTGCCTGGCATCCTCAAAGCCCCAGAAGTTTGAGCCGTAGCACCACAAGAAAAACTTGTGGTTTAGGGAAGAAGGCAGTGAGGATTGAATTGAAACGAGGACAGCTGGGAGTGGTGGTGCACAAGACCTCTGAGTTTGAGGTCATCCTGGCCTACATAGCAGATCTCAGGCCAGCCAGGGATATATAGTGAAACGTAGGTAGGTAGGTAGGTAGGTAGGTAGGTAGGTAGGTAGGTAGATAGATAGATAGATAGATAGATAGATAGATAGATAGATAGATAGATAGATAGATAGATAGATAGATAGATAGATCGGTCCATTCCTGTTACCCAAGAAGCTATAGAAGTGATAATGGAGGTCAGGTCACTCAGCAGGCACAAGACAGGAAGAAAGNAGGAACTTAGGTGTGGTGGTGAAGTAATTGGGAGAGTCAAACAAAAAATAGCAACAAGGTATCTATGGAGTGTATTCTAGGCTCAGTCTACACTCAATCCTCTAGTCCCCAGCAACTTGCTGGNGTTGAGGCAGAGATGGGGAAGTAGGAATAGTGGCATGCTGGTCAACCTGATGAAATGGGCTCAAAATTGTAAACGCTGGGTACTGGTTTATGGCTAGCTTGGGCTATATAGCAAGCACCTATCTCAAACAACAAAACCCAAAATAGGGATGGTGATTGGCCTAGCAAGCACACGATCTTGTGTTGTGTTCTNTCCCCGTACTGCAATAACAATGAATAACAAAATTGAGAGNTGCTTTATCATAAGGTCACACTGCTATGAAGCAATGGATTCGAACATGACTATCTTCCAGCCCACATTCTTGATATATGCCTCAGAGAACTCAGCCCATGACCCCAGGCTGCCTCTTGATGCAAGAACAGAAAAACCACTCAAAACTAGCTCTACCAAGACAGCTTGAATGTGGTTATCCCTCACCCCCTGGTGAGGGGTTAAAACAGTGTTAAAAACAAGAAAGACAAACGACAGACCCTCCAGTGGTATTCGCTTCCCCNGCTTTGCAGATGAGGATACTGATGTATCCAGCTATGTGCTGACCAGCCAGCTGGCGGAGCAGGGATGGAGTTGAGCATCAGTGTGTGTCTCTGTCCTACCACGCTCAGCAAGGCTACATTTCTGCTTGGCTTTTTTTTTGGAAACTTTTTTTTGAGAAAAAAAATTTTGGACATTATATTTTGATCATGTTTTTCCCTCCCCCAATTCCTCCCAGATCCCTGTCTCTTATACACATCTAGATGTGTATAAGAGACAGGTCCTGAGGTGTGCGGTTAATATACCCAGTGAGACTTGATTAGAGAAACCAGATTTTTCCTTTGCCAACAGGTTTTAATTGCTGATAGCTTTTTTTAAAAATTATTTTGTTTAAGATTTATTTATTATGTATACTGAAGAAGGCGCCAGATCTCATTACAGATGGTTGTGAGCCACCATGTGGTTGCTGGGAATTGAACTCAGGACCTCTGGAAGAACAATCAGTGCTCTTAACCTCTGAGCCATCTCTCCAGCCCGCAGATAGTTTCTTGATCAGGAGTGGGAGCCCATGTCNACTTCTCCCCCTTATTGATGGGACCCTCTCTGGCTTGAACCTGTGCCTGTCACCAAGGACTCTGAATTCATATATGCATCAGTCCTCTTGTGTCTGGAAGATGCTGTTTCCATGGGGTCATCCATCACCTTTGGCTCTTAGGATCTTTCTGCCTCCTCTTCCACAGAGGTCCCTGAGCCCTGTGGAGGGTGGGGTGGAGGTTGGTGAAGACATCCCATTTAGGAGTGAGTGCNCCTNAGAGTCTCACTTTCTTCACACTGTAAGTTGTGGATGTCTGNGTCAGTTCCCATCTACTGCAAGAAGAAGCTACTCCGATGAGAGCTGATGGAAGGCGCTGATCTATGGGTCTAGCAGTCATTAGGAGCCACTTTTCTGCTGTGTTCCTTTAACAGAATCATAGTTCTAGGTTTTCCCCATGCCTATGGCCTATTAGTCTCAGGGTCTTGGCCACCTTATCAGTGTCAGGTATGGGTTCTGTCTCATGGACTGGCCCTTAAAGCTATCAGAAAGCGGTTGTTCATACCTGTAACATTTGTGCCACTCTTGACACCAGTATATCTTGCAGGCAGGCCATTGCAATAGGTTGCAGGGATTGTAGCTGGGAGATACTGATGGTTACCTTTTTCCTCTGGTGGCATGCAGAGCACCTTCCAGTACCTTGAATGCTAGTCAATAGGGGGGATGCTTCTAGTCAGAGCCCAACTTCTCTGTGCCTGATGATATATGTAAACTTGGTCTTCAGCAATAGGACCTTCAGGTTGTGGAGAGTAACCAATAGCCTTGATCTGCCTGGCTTTTTTGTTTGTTTGTTTGTTTTTTGTTTTTTGTTTTTTTGTTTTTTTTTGGTTTTTCAAGACAAGGTTTCTCTGTGTAACAATCCTGGCTGTCCTGGAACTCACTTCGTAGACCAGGCTGGCCTCGAACTCAGAGATCCACCTACCTCTGCCTCCTGAGTGCTGGGATTAAAGGCATGTGCCACCACCGCCCGGCCAATATGTTTGGCTTTCGAGCAAGGCCTTCATCNTTCTCTCCAGCTCATCTTCCCTCTGCAGAGCAGCCCCTGCCGCTGCTTGGGTCAGGGAAGTCAGAGCTACCTCAGGCAAGTTCAAAGGAAGTTACTCAGCAAAGTCTCAAGTTGACTTGAGGGAGCTCATCACTCCCTCCCTGGCTTCCTCAGATAAGGCCTAGGGAAGAGGCACAGAGAAAGAAGAGCCCAGCATGGAAAGGGAACATGTCCCGGAATCCTAAACTTAGGCAATGCCTTCATTTAAAATTCTGCCTCTCCTCTTCCAGCTTAGACCTCAGCGCCAAAGCTGATCTTCAACCTGGACTAGAGCAAAGGTGATGAGAGAAGGAATCTACTGCCAGGCAGCAGGCAGCCTTTGTCCCCTGCCCTGGAAGTGGCAGGTTCTACTGCTTTAAGAAAATAGGAGAAGGGGCCGGAGAGATAGCTCAGTGGTTAAGAGCACTGACTGTTCTTCCAGAGGACCTGGGTTCAGTTCCCAGCACCCACATGGCAGCTCACAACTGTCTCTCATTCCAAGGTCTGACACCCTCCCACAGACACACATGCAGGCAAAATTCCTATGCAAATGAAATAAAAGTAAATAAATTATAAAAAAAAAAGAAAAGATAATAGAGAAGGGAGCTGAGACTTGCCTCTTCTGCTCTGACTGGTCAGAGAATACTGGGGAACCCCTACTCAGAATGCCAAGGCCCAGCTGGAAGGAGAGACTCTTTGCTCCCAAAGGCCTTGAACATAGAACAAGGAGCCAGGACGGAATCTGAACAGCCCACCCCATGGCAGGAGTTGGTGGCCTGCCTTCTTAACGCTAGCGCAGGGTAAGAGAAACATACTATTTAGTCCCGCCCATATAGTCACAAAGCCCAGCCTTCCATGGACAGTCTCAGGTCTGTCTTCAGCACAACAAATGTTATTGCTAATACACTTGTACCCTAACAGGGGCAGTGGCCTGTAAGGAAGCCANTTTTGCAAGGCAGAGACATCCATTTCACAAGTGAAAAAAGCAAAACTCAGACAGGTCCAAGTACAGCCTAAGACCACGTAAGTAACCAGTCACCCACTGAGCTAGCATTTGAATTCAGGCATGCCACCCTGAACTGGACCCCCCAGGGATCACTAGTCACCTCTACATTCTATTTCCACCTCCCCCTGACTTCCTGATCACTACTCCCTGGGAACATCTTCCCCAGCACCTGGTCCCATTCCACCTATCATCCTGGCCACATATTCCTCTCCAGAATTCCCAAAGCTAGGACACCAGCCTCTTTAGAGCCAGACCTTCAGTCCCTGTCTGGGGTGTGGCTTTTGTCCCAGTGGTCAGCATGGTTCCGGGCCCTAGGAGGGTCAGGTGAGCCATGAGCCACCCTGCGTCTCCTGTCTGCCCCTGGCCCAGAGGAATGATCTGAATTTGAGGATCTAGTTGCTGGGGCATTGGCCAGGGTTTTCCTTTTTACTATGAAATGAGATTTCATTAGACTGTGAACCTGCTTTGGGACAGAACACATTCCTGAGCTGGGCTTGGCTCTCCTGCAAGCTGCTGGTGATAGAAGAACATTATAAAAGCACAAGAGAGTCCCTCCCNTCCCACACCCAGGCGGGGAACAGCTGCCTGGTTTTCTGGACTTCCCCTGACACCCCGCGTCCTCAGAAAAGGAAAATTCGCAACATAGACGTGGCCCCTGCAGTCTGCATGGGCAGTTTTTGTACGCCTGGGATAGCAATTGTTCTGGGCTTCTCAGGGCGGAGGGTTTGGCAATTGTGGACATCCCCCCAGCGGAACTTTCCTGGGGAATAACTGTCTGTCTGTAGAAGAAGCCTGCCAGCTGAGTTCAACATCTGGAGAGACTGAGGGTGGAGGGAAACAAGCACAAACACCCCAGCCATGCCTTGCCTCATTTCTAGAGGCTACTGGTTTCTTGAAGCCCTCGAGCAGCTGCGCTCAGGGACTTTGTGGGACTTTGTGCTACCACCACTCTACAGGATGGCTGTTCCACCAACTCATCCTCAGTCATTTCATTGTTCATTCAGTTTTGAATGTGTTCAGTAAACTATTCTCTGGCATTANGCAAAGNCTGGTACTAGCTTCTCAGAACACAGTGGTAAGACTCGGTTTACACCCTCAAAACGTGTGTGATGGGGAAGAGAGGGGTTTAACAGCTACCTGGAATATAATAAGACAAAGCTTAAGAAGAAGAAAAGGTTGTAAGGCNGCATCTGTGAAGGGGCTGGGGACTAAAGGGGACAGCCTGTGCTTTGGGGGAGGAGCAAGGAGTCCCCAGGGGAGAAGATGCCTCTTTGTGTCTGAAAGGATAAATTATGTTTGAATTACTCTTCTCAGAGAAGTGAGTGAGCAAGGGGTATCTGAAATGAAGAGCCAAAAGAAATTGCCCCTTCCTTTTTTTAAAATATTTTTTATTTTAGATTAAAAAAAAAAATAAGGTCAGACATGAGGCAGTTTCAACCAAACCTATGATTATCTTGAAACCTGCTCAAACTGAGTGCCTTTCCTCTCAGAGTTAGACTTCAATGATTTTTAATCAAAGACACAGGAATAGGATACCCAGCAACAAGTGCTGAGAGACTTCCCTCCTGAAGTCTATGGTTTACTAACAGCAGAGCAGAACTTTCTGGGGACCAGCCAGCTCCTGCCTCTGCAGATGAAGGCATCAGATGTGTTCAGTACAGACCAAACTGCTTTCTCTCTGGCTAGGACAACACAAAATGCACCCGCTGCTTGCCGAGAAGTTTCTGTCAGCAACAGCCAGGCAGCTAGCTACTCCAAGTTAGAAGTTAATCTTTTTACTGTTTGCCTTAGTGCTTTCCAGAGATGACAGGGAAAGCCAAGCCCCTGGCACAGGTCTGTAATCCTCTCTACTCAGGAAGATGAGGCAAGGGGATTGGAAAGTCAAGGCCTGCCTGAACTACTGACTTGGTTCAAGCCCAACCTGGGTAACTTACCAAGACCCTGTCTCAAAATAAAAAAAGAAATAAGAGTTAGAAGTATATCATAGTGGTAGAGTGCTTAACCTGCATGAGGCCTGCATGAGGCCCCAGGTTCAAACCCCAGTGCTGAACCCAGAGGGACCGTGTTTACTCAGAGGGACAGTGCTGAACCTGGAGGGACAGTACTTCCACCCAGTTACAACATTCTTTCCTTGTCAATTTCCATTGGTCACTAGAGGCATTCAGAAATGATTAAGTTATCTAATAATAGTGGCCATTAAAGCATCAGAAATAATATATGTGGCCTGCCAGGTTGATCAAAGAAACAAAAACAACAGTAGTAAAAATCGGAACATTTGCTGGGCATTGTGACTCACGCCTTCAATCCCAGCACTCCGGAGACAGAGGCAGGTAGATTTCTGTGAGTTTGAAGCTAGCCTGGTCTACAAAGCAAGTTCCCGACAGCTAGGGCTGTTACACAGAGAAACCATGTCTTGNAAAATAAAAACAAAGCAAGACAAAACAAGAAAATAAGAATATTCCTTGTGGAAAGCAACTTGACAATACCATTAAGATTAAAATGTAGGCCCTCATTCTCTCTCCTTCTCTCTTTGAATAATTCATTCATAAAGACGTTGTGCAGCCCGGGCTGGAGAGATGGCTCAGGGGTTAACAATACTTGCTACTCTATTATGAAGACCCAAGTGTGAATCCCAATGGCTCACAAACACCTGTAACTCCAGCTGCAAGAGAATTGATATCTCTTCTGTTCTTTGCAGACACCTCCCTCCCATTTTTTTTCACTCACACATTTTTCTTTTAATCTGGAGTTGGAGATATGGCTAGCAGTTAAAAGTATTTGTTGCTCTTATAGAGGACCTGGTTTCAGTTCCCAGCACCATGGCCACAACTGTCCATTACTCCAGCTCCAGGGAATCCAATGCCTTCTTCTGATATCTGTAGGTACCAAGCATGCAGGTGGTATACATCCACATACATATAGGCAAAACACTCGTACACATTTTTTAAAAAAAATCTTCAAAAAAGATATTGAATGGTGCTGGGTAATTCATGCCTTTAATTCCAGCACTCTGAAGCCAGAGATAGGTGAATCTCTATGAGTTCCAGGCCAGCATCGTCCAAATAGTGAGTTCCAGGCCAGCCAAAGCTACATAATGAGACTCTGTCTAAAAAATAAAAATAAAAAAGAATTCAAGGTCATCTTCTGGTACATGGCAAATTTAAGGCCAGCCTTGGCTACTAAGTCTCAAACAAAACAAAGCATCATGCAGTGAGGAGAAGGGAATCACAAAACTTGAAAGTTAGGAAGATCCCACACCAAGCCCCTCCAGGAAAAAACAAACAAACAAACAACAAAAAAGCCAAAACCAAAACCACAACAACAACAAGGAGCCTTGCAGTGCCAGATTACAACAGGAGGGAGAGTAATCTCAGGGTTTTCTTTTTTTTTTGAGACAGAGTAGCTCTGGCTGCCTGTAACTATGTAGACCAGGCTGGCCTCTAACTCACATAGATCTGCCTACCCCTGCCTCCTGAGTGATAGGACTAAAGACGTGTATCATTCTACCCATCTAAACTCATGGTTTTCAATAGACAAAAATTGACAAAGCCCCCCTTGATTGATAAAGCAATGCAGAAATAATGTAGATGTGCCTATACACACTTGATGGATACACAGGTATTCGTCGGTTCTTCCCAGGGGACTTGGGAGCAGTGACACCCTAAGGAGTGCGAGAAAAGTACACTGAGATTAGAGATCATTGCTTTTATTTTATTATTATTATTATTATTATTATTATTATTAGTGTGTGTGTGTGTGTGTGTGTGTGTGTGGTTTTTCAAGACAGGGTTTCTTTGTGTAACAGTCCTGACTGTCCTCAAAC
>LZPO01097105.1:4588-40185 GCA_001675575.1 Neotoma lepida
TAATTTATTTGCATACTGAATGCTTCCTATGTACAGTGAGGACAAAATAGACAGAAATCCTCACCTTCCTGCAGCTCACAGCTTAGAGAACGAGAGAAACAATAGACTAGTTAGATGAGAAAAATATGTGTTAGTGATACACTAAGGGGAAAAAGCATGTAGCCTTGTGTAAGAACCAGAGGGAAAGCCACCAGTGAGGCTGAGGCATAGTAAAGGAGAGGGAGATCTTCTGGCCATGTGAACACAGTTGGCATCTCAAGACTTTTACTCTAGGACAAGAAGCCTGTTCTTTATATCTCTGACATTATGTCATATCTAGGAGACACCTAATTTTTTTTTTAGCTATGGAAAAATGCGAACACCTGCCTGCATTTGGTCAGTATTCCTCAGTCTGTTAAGATTTAAGTGACATAAAAAGAGTAGTTTGTTTGTTTATTCAGGTTCTCCCCCACATTTAGGGAAGGTCTTCCCACATCGGTTAACCAAGTCTAGACACTCTGCACAGGAATGCCCAAGCATTTGTTTCCATAGTGATTCTGAGTTTCATCAAGTTGATGGGATGAACCATCACAGGCCTTGTATGGTTCATCCTGAGATGGTATCCAGGCCTTCCAAGGAACGCCCCATTCCCACACCTGGAGCTTCTGTANACCTTCTGGCCTGTTCCCCATGCTTCTCAGAGCCACTTAGCCTGCCTTGTATGCATCTCTCAAAGTCTCAGTTTTGGATTGAAAAGGGTGATAGTCCNCAAAAATGACACCTACAAGGTTTCCAACATGCTGGTGCCATGCTGCGCACAGGCCACAACCTTGGTTNCANACTTCTTCATCTGGCTACCTACAAATAGCAAACACAGTTCCAATNAGNGCCTAGCAAAGTAAAGTGAATTCCTGGTGTCTGTGACTCAGCCANGGGTGTCACTCAAACCCACAGCGGTAGGGACTCAGCAACAAGAGTAGATAGATACAGGCACTGAGAAGGAAGATTGGTTATGAGCTTGTCTGAAAGGTTAGGCACTAAATTTGTCTTCCTTAACTGTGGAAGGCTAAAGAGGAGCAGGAAAAGGGGGCTGGTTGCAATTNTATGTGCCTTTGGCTTATNGGTTGTCAGCANCTGAGTGGGCCCATTAAATCTGAATAGCCTGAGTCTGTATCCAGTTTCTGGACAGCTTGACAAACATAATTGCTTGAGGGAAGGCATTAATAGTGCTCATGTGGCCCTCTGATGAGCACATTCCGACTCCAAGTGTTCACAGTATTTGTCATAAGGGGACTGGCTCTCTCCTCTCAGTGTTCTTTTCTTTCCAGAACACTGAGTACTTGGGTACTTCATCTCAGTAACTGGACCCTTCAGTCCAAATGTGTGTGTGTGTGTGTGTGTGTGTGTGTGTGTGTGTGTGTGTGTCCATCCCCAGGTCCTCAGCAATCTGCAAATCAACATGGCAGGGCCCTTACCCACTGCCTGTTAGGAAGTGATTCATGAACCATTTTGTACTGTGGGAACCATCACCTCATTTGTCTGATTAAAGCTCAGGGCTCTCAGAGTGGGATGTGGGGTACAACACGTTCAGAAATTTTTCTTTACACAAACCTGAGACTTGTTAAAGGGGAGCTGAGCTCAGAACACTGAGTCCAGATTTATAGACATTTAAAAACAGCCGTAGGAATGGGGGCAGTAAGGGAGAGAAGCAATCTGAAATGGTCATGTACCAAGTACCTAGGCAGCAGATTTGCCCACATTGTAGTAGCTGGTGTTATTAGAAAGGAATATGGATGTAATTATAACCTCTCAGCTCTGACCTGCCTTCAGCACCAAGGCCTGAGAGTAGGCAATTATCTGTCAAGAGGCCCTGGGGTGAGCTAAAGAGTCCTAGCAAGNACACAAACATGCTCACATCCTTTGGTGTATAGTCCCACACCTGCGATGTTGTTCCTCAGAAGTAATTCAGAGGAGAAAAGAGTTGGCATGCACAGAGATCTTTCGACTAGTATTCTACTATTCTAGTTATTAGAATGTAATATTGGAAGCTATTCTGAATGCACCCAAGGACCCATCAATCCATCTGAAGAAGTTTTGGTGGCTCTCTGGNTCTGCATGGGAACACTGCTGGCTACCAAGAAAAAAATGTGTTTGCAGCAGTCAGAAAAACAGAATTCAGATTGTCTTATTTGAAAATAATATAAGAAACACTGAGAATCCATGAAAAAATAAGAGGATATTTTTGTGTAGGTATGACAGGGAAACTATACTCATGAAACATCTATAATATGGCTACTTAATACAGTTAATTAATACTTAATACAGTTACTGAACAATGACAATACCAGTTGACAGGCCATTGGGCATGGGGGAAGTCACATAGGACATCACCCCTAGATGAAGTTATAGGTGATTGACAACTGCNGAAGAGGGAGAATTAGTCTTCCCTAGAGATGAGCACCCTAAATGATAAATTAATCCCAAATGGTCAGCCCCAAAAAATATTCACAGAAGCAACACTAAATGGACTAAGTAGCTTGAATTTATATACTTATTCACATACATACATACATACATATATGTNTTCTCCTGGCATTATTTTGAAATCTATATGTTGGTGTATGTGTTTTATGTACACATGTGTGTGTACATGTGTGTGCCTGCCTGTATGAATGTGTATGTGAGTGTTGCATATGCATGTGTGTATGTATAGAGTCCAGAGGTTACCACAGGTGTCTTTCTTGGCTGCTTTCCACTTTATCTCTTGAGAGTAGGTCTCCCACGGAACCTGGAGCTCACTGATTAGGCTAGCAAGCCTACCAAGGATTCTTCTGTCTCTACCTCATAGTTCTGAAATTATAGGCATGCACCACCATGTTCTGTTACTTTAAACATGTGTTCTAGGGTCCAAATTCAAGTCCTCAAATAATGTAGCCTATCTGGACTCAGAACTAGAAGGCTTTGTTGGGAGGTGGCCAACTGATGAGTTGGGAACAGAATCTATACCATGCCCACCTACAAGACACCATTTATCCTGCAGAGGGCATGCCCACCTCAGATTCAGACTTCACTGTGCTCATGGCAGGGTGCAGCTCACAGCCCAGTTCAGAACTTAGCACGTTTGTTTTAATTGTGAAAACCTCCTTGGCCATAGCTCAGATACTCTTTTGGGTCCTTCACCAGGGAAGATCGAGATGCTGTGTGGGTGTCAAGTAAGAGATACTGAGAGGATGCCTGTTATAGGGCCAAGAAGATGGTGTCTTGGAAAACAGGCCAGGCACCACTGTAGCTCTTGGCCAGCACAGGCCATCTGCAGCTGCACTCCCCACTGACCTGCCTTGTGGGCCCCTCTGATGTCGTATTTCATCTACACACCATGCAGGCTCTGCTCAGCCTGCCCTGACTAATTCACAGCCAGACTCATTTTAGTTCTCACCCACCTGCACACTGCCACCAAATCACAAATGCTTTTCAAAGCCACACATTCGCAACCNGAAAAGAGGCCCTTTATTTATGTTTAGAGAGAAAGAGAAAGAAAATGAAGTGGCACCAGCCACCCAAACCTCCATTCCCCCATGCCCAGCCCTAAGGGAGGGCTCTTTATTGACTTGGTGTCTTTCCCTCAGAGCATGTGGCTCTCCTGCCCTGGCNCCATGCCCAGTTCCCTTTCAAAGCCCCTACCATCTTTATGTTAAGTTCAAGGTTAGTTGTACCAAAGCAGATGTTGAGGAATTTCCCTGAAGTCCAATCCTTCTGGGTACATCCCATTAGAGTGAGAATGAGAGAGCCCTTGGGATTAAAAATGTAATGGAGAAAATGCTTGAAGGGCATCTTGGGCACAAACAAGTTCTTGGGATCTCTTACACCCCATCCCCATCCCAAGAGGTTCCTCTGCCTCAGTAACAACTGTAAGTACCCTTCCTTGAGTTCTTTCTGGTTACCTACCACCCATTGGGCTCTGGACTAGCCAGAAACCCCATCATAGGAACTGGTGTATCTAACAGGTAAGTCATTTGAGTGTGGGCACCCAGCTGGGAAGTAGAGCTAGAATTCTGGCCCAAAGTCACATGACCTCAAAGCCATGATGTTCCACGTTACCACCAGTCCTCCATATCTCAGGATGGTGATCGTTAGTGTACTACAAGGGACAAAGGACATATCCAGAAGCTAGCTACTGTCACTGCCACCAAACTGGCTACCTATCCTGTCAGGTCAGAAGGGCTCCAGTTCTGCCCCTGTTCTAAAGTTTCCTCTACCCCAAGTAAAGGCAGAAANCATCCTTTGTGCCCCCCTCACATATACCCTCTAAACAGGAACCATCTGTAACCTGACTTGTTCATAATTAGATTTTTAGCACATAATTACAAGATTAATGGATTAATTATAATTTATTTGCAAATCACTAAACGCATTACTCCAAAACATTTTCCCTAAAGATTATTTTGGGTTGCTCAGGGCAAGATAATGAAAAGGACAGTTAAAAAATGGGAAATGTACAACCAGCAGCCTAATTAAAGATAATCAAATCAGCCTCCATGTTCATGGAGCTAACCTTGCCGCCTGTGGTAGGTGGGAAAGGTGGTCCGTTTCTCTCACAGATCTTCAAGCACCATGGTAATACATTACCCCTTCTGTTTTCCCATCTTTGTCTGGAACAGCCTCCATTTGATGGTGAAGATGAGGACGAACTGTTTCAGTCTATAATGGAGCACAACGTGTCCTACCCCAAATCCTTGTCCAAGGAGGCTGTCTCCATCTGCAAAGGAGTGAGTACATCTGGGTTTCCTCTCTGGCAGTCGACCAAGACAGCTGGCAGAGGAAATGCCCTTCCCACACTTGATGTTGTTTTTGAGACAGGGTCTTGCTATTTAGCTCAACCAATCCTGAACTCCCTATGTAGCCCAGGCTGGCCTTGAACTTGCAATCCTCTTGCCTGAACCTCCCTAGTGCTGAGATTACGGGTATGCACCACCATGACTGGCTTCCTTTTCCAGCCTTCTAAGAGAGACACTAGAACTATCATAAATGCATGCTGTTGCAAAATTCGGTGACATGCAGGGCACAGGGGGACAGAATAGACTCGATTTCCAGCAGTTCCCAGTCCATTTCTTAACATTGCAAGGGGGTGAGGGGACAGCTCCGTCAGTAAAGTGCTTGCCATGTAAGCACGAAGACTGGAGTTCAGTCCTTAGTACCCACGTAAAACAGCCAGGTGTGGTGGCGTACACTGTTGAAGCAAAGGCAGGTGGACCCCTGAGGCTCTCTGGCCAGCCAGCCTAAGTCCAATCCATATGTCCAGTGGACGAATGACACCTGAAGTCAGCCTCTACACACATGCACACACTCATACACCCTCTGTCTTCCACACATGTTCACGTGCATACATATGCCCACAGTTACACAAATAAAGAAGTAATNGCAGGCCCTTGGGAAGTGCTAATTCTCACATCTGGCCTCCTAATTAATTCTCCTAACTCATTCCCACATCTGTGACATCTTTCTCTCCCTTAAGATAGACATATTAAAAATGGGTATAGATCATCCATGTACAGACATCAATACATTTTCACAGCATGGATGCACGCTCAGAACTGTACCTTGGTCAAGAGGGACAGAACCCTAAATGTCCCTTCCTCTTTCCCCTTACAGTTGCCATTACCCACCACCCCAAGATAATCAGTATTAACTACACAGACTAGTCTTGCCTATCTTGGCCTTTGCACAGAGGGGCTTCTTTAGCAGGTGCCCCAGACCTGGCTCTTTAGCACAGATGACAATAGTAAGTGTGGCCGAATAGCTGTGTGCTGCCGTGTTTCCCTCTTCCGTTGCTGTGTGGTTTTTGCTGTGTAGACATTGGACAGTCTTTCCCTGCATTCCACTCCTGAGGGAGGGCACTTGCACTGTTTCCTCGTTGGCTGGAGGCTGTTATAGATAGAATCATTTTGAACCTTCTGGGTCCTTGGCCAACTCTCTTCTTTCAGGGAAATGCTAGGAATTTAACTGGTGGTAGTAACAATTAGTTTTTAGTGGTCAAGTTTTGAATCACAAAATTCTTTTTTAAATTTACCAAAAGAGAGTGTCCCACACCCAGTGTTTCCTATTTAGTATATTTGAAGGTCGAGGCCAAGGTGCCCGTGGCAGCAGAGGAGCCTCTTGCTGTGGAAGAGACAAGGGTTGGCACCTCCCTCTGAGTCCTGCATCAGATACCTTGAAATGAACCACTTGCTGTCTTGCTCCAGCATGTTTTCCTAACCCTTGTGCCTGATNATATTTTGATCCCGGCAATAAGGAGGAATGTGATGCTTGTTGCAGCATCCCGCATGATGCTGGTCTGCAGTACTTTGAGCACACATGACTTTTAGTGTTCTCCTGCCTTTTTATCAGATGTGCATATAAATAATATGAACTCCTCTTCCTCCCCCCCACCTCTCTTCCTTCCTTCCTTGTTGGCAGTGCTAGGGATTGGACCTAGAGCTTTACACCCTGTAAAGGAAGCTCCCTACCACTGANCCATAGCCCCAGTCCCTGCTTCCCCATCTACATACAGAATGCCAGGTTCAAAGCACGTGATACATGCAGATGCTTGTCTGAATTTTTATTCCATGTGGCCAGTGTCTCCAACTGCTCCCTTACTGTGAAAATCACTATTCAAAGGCCACACTTGTCAAAGCACATGTGTGTTTCTTGGTGAACTTCCAGTGTGTTCTCAGGCAGCACCATCTATGCCCAGAGGCAGAGCTGGACAGGGAAGGTGCTGGCTCCGGGAGGCTGCTGTCATCAAACTGTCTTTTTGTCTCTTTCTCTCTAGCTTATGACCAAACACCCCGCCAAGCGGCTGGGCTGTGGGCCTGAGGGAGAGAGAGATGTCAGAGAGCATGCCTTCTTCAGGAGAATCGACTGGGAAAAACTGGAGAACAGGGAGATCCAGCCACCATTCAAGCCCAAAGTGGTGAGTCCAGAAAAGCAGGCCAGTGTCCTGAGCTGTGTCCCTGATCCCAGGCGTGGTCCTCTCTCCCTTTCTCTGGGAGGTAGGAGGCTAGTGATGCTGGCTTTGGCATAGTAAGGAAAATGGTTCAGTCCCCAGCTCAGGACTGTGCGTAATCATGGAATCCTATGGCCAGAGTTCTGCTGCCTTTACAGAGAGGACAGAGAGAGGGCAGATCACAGACTCTTAGCCCTCCTTGCCCTCTAAAGGATGGCCATAGAACACCCAGGCCATTAGCTACCAGGTTCNGCACTGGACTCTAGGGATATTGTACCCTACAGAGCTTTCCTTGCCCTGGTCCTTGACAGGATTTGGGCCTTGAATCTGTCTCTAGCTTTCTTAAATCTGCCTGCTCTGCCAGCTTCCCTGACAGCCTGCCCCACCATGGGACCCTGAAGCACACCTAAATCTCCACTAGCTCACAGGCAGGGCCTGGACACTGTTCCCACAGTGGCTTCTGCATCCACTGTGAGGAGTGGGTGGCTACCACCATTTCCACCATTGCTGGCTTTATCCAGCTTCTACTATGAATTCCCATCTTTAACATTTCATTTAACCCATCACTCGATGGCCCCTTTTCCAGGCTCTTTTNAAACATTAGTTCACATAGTCCTCCCAACAACCCTGTGAGGTAGGCACGCACAATTGTCCCCACTTTGCATTTGAGAAAACCAAAACACAGAGAAGCAGAATAACTTGATAGAAGATACAGTTGGCAGATGCTGGAAGAATGGCATCAGGGTCCTTTCCTACTACAATGTCTNAGTATGTTGGTGACAGCCCCACAGCTTATTCTGGTAGTGAATGGCAGCCACTGTGCCCCTTCTTATGGCTTCTGTCCCTAAAACTAAACTAAACTGAGTGTCTTTAATAAAACACCAATTCCTCACACTCCCCACTGCTTCTCCACAGTGNCCAGGATATCTACCCACCCCTTCCAAGCCTTAGCCCCATTGAGCCTTTGCCCCATGTTCTCCAGAGACTGTAAGGCAAGCTGCCATAGTCCATGGTCAGTGTCAGAACTCCACCTACCTGATCGGCCCCAATCTGTCTCTGGCCAGCTGAGCAGGCCAAGGAGACCCCTGTGGTGGCAGAGTTGCTGAGTAGGCGCAGCAAATCCTTCCTCAGAGGCGCCCATGTGCCCTCTGCACCAAAAATAACACTGGCAGTGGTGAGTCCACCGGACTTTATTCTCCTCAGACATTTTTAGCACAGACTGAAGACAAACTAAAATTAATCAGGTCAGTTGACTTCCCCCTGAATCATTGTTTCAAACAGGCAACTAGATAGTCTGCTCCCGCCTCCCAGCTTCTCCTCCACCAACCCAGATTTGGGTGCTCTTACTTCAGGCAACAAGACCTGGTTGTAAGGCTTGGGGAGATGAGTCGATGCGGGTACCTCAGCTGGACAGTCTTTCAGAGTTTCTTTGTTCACAGCTGCCTTCATCCTTGTCTTCCTAAATTAAAACATGAAATGTCATCAGTGGCATCTGAAGCAAGACCTGTTTCTCTACAGGAGCAAGAGCCCCCTTGCCCACCCCCCATCCCCCACCCCAAGTGGACCCTGCTTAAAGGGCCAAGTAGAGAGGACTTAATGGTCTGTCACTTTTAGAAAGAGGCAGAATTCTGCAAACCCAACCACAAGACACAGTTTCTTCCTGTTCTTCTCACCTTCAGTTCAGAAAAGAAACTATTTCAGTTTCCCACCTTTTGTAGGTAGTCAGCCTTAAACTCATGAGTAGGGAGAACCGGGGGTAATTTATCTTAGGCAGCTGAGAATGTGAGCTGCTCCCCTTGGGTCATGGAAGGATCTGGAAGCATAGTGATTCCTACGGTAGCAGCTGATGTGTGAGCAGTGTTGATTTTTTTTATTCCTAATGGACTGTATTTTGTTTGTTTGTTTATACTGAGTGCTAGTTTAAAAAAGGAATAAATTGCATTAGGCTGTGAAGAAACAACTGCCAGAATCACAGACAGAAACAGAAATTGTAGACAAAGTTCCCAAAACTGTAGCTTTTGTAAAGAAGCCAGAGGCAGGAACAAGGCCACACCTGCTCACAGTGAGCTTCTCTTGCCCTAGATCCTGTGCTCAAGGAGGCAGGAGCCATAAAGAATGTAGGGATAGAAGCCAAGCCAGAGAGGAGACACAGTTAAGAGGAGAAGAGAGAGAAGCAAGAAAGAGGGGTTGGATGCTTTGTTTTCACAAAGAGAGAAGTGGGGAAATTCCTGGTCACATGCTGGCCAGCAAAGCATCACCCTTGATCTCAGTNCCCATCCTATCCCCCATGCCACAGACCCAAGGCAGTCGCCTCCTAATCTCAGGTGAGGAGGATCATGCAAGGTTCCCTAGGGTGTCACTCTGTCTGCATGGCACGGTGCTGGGGTGGAAATACCCTACCAAGACCAGGTCAGCAGCTGAAAGGTCATTTAGAACTGAAGAAAGCAACTTAGTCAAGTCACAACGATTCCACAGGTAGTGGAGAGAAAGGACTGCAGACAGAAGCTACTCTGGGATGTGGCTTCCCAGCTTCCCTGGTGAAACACACTTCCCTGGTCCATGGCTAAATGCAAACTCAGAGAAGTGTGCAGAAAAAAAAGCAGCAGAGCCTTCTCCAACAGGTAGTTAATTCAAAGAGGGGTGAGCAACANAGGCCTTTCGGTCGCTGCTGTAAACACCCAGGCAGTATGGCTGCCAGAGCCTCTGGCTTCCTTCCTTGGCCTCCCAGTAAGCCCGGCTCTGAGAGCCCACTGCACCCCCACCTCTGAGCAGCCCTCAGAGGCCTGGCTGACAACCTTGTCCATCTTGGTGGGGCCTTCTGGGTGGGTTCTCACAAGCACTGATGAGTCAATTTCCCTGAGATCTGCAGGATTAAGGGCCATTAGCTGTTCTTCCATTTGTACTGCTCTGGCTTCCACGGAATTAAGTCCCAGCTGTGGGACTTNGAGTGCTCACAATACTGGCTGGCTGCTTCAGGGCATCTCATCTGTGCTTGTCGATTCAGGAGTCTGTTGGGGTGTTCTGTTCTGTTTTGTTTTTGTTTTCTACCACTTTACTCGTAAACCTCCGAAAAAATGATTCCAGAATTACTGACACCCTCCCCCTCACTAAAAGGGGAGAGGTATTACATAGCAGGGTAGAAATGGAGCTTANCTAGAGGAATTAACGTTCCCTTGGTGTACAGTCTGGTTATACCTTTTTATCACTTGGGTAACAACTTAAGCTAACCTTTAGACCAAAGTGTCATGCAACATATGTGGTGTCCCAGCAAAACACCCTTTATGGTATAGAATCCATCAGGAAGTTCTGTACAGGACCTTCCATCTCCCACTGACATCAAAGTCAAGACCCACATTGCTTCTGTGGCCTGCCTACTGTGAGATGTCACACAGATGAGAGCAACAAGACAAGAGTGGTTGGTATCAAAAATGGGGACTGGAGTCTCAGCAGTGAGGGAAGAATTTGTCCTACAGTGACCAATGGTAAGAAGGCCCAGTCCTTGGCAGAGCCGTGTCTGTCCCCCAGAGGCTACCATGTGCCGCTGTGAAACCAAGATTATCCCTAGGCAAGGTAGAGGCTTTCCTGTGCTAATTTGTTTCAAAGCAAAGGTAAAACCAGACAGGTGTGCTGTGCCAACCCAGCGGTAAAGCCACTAGACTACTGTCTCCACGTCCTTATGAGAAAAATGCCATCCTGCCGGGTCCCAGTGGCTTCAAGCAGGCGAGGAGATACCACACAAGGAGCNATACAACCAGCCTGCTTGGCCATCTGACTCTCACCAAGGGAAGGACAGTCCCCTCTTTCTGCTTGACCTAAAATGTAAAAGCTCCTAGATGCTAAGGAGCCCTCTGACTGCAGGGCTGCTCTCCTGATATATTAGTCGTGCAAATGAAATGGCCCGGAGCAGTCTTCACTCCATTTCCCCACANGAAATGAGTAGCAGTGTCCACAGATACAGCCAAAGCAGAGTTAAATGAGTTTGTTTTTTTAATTCTATCCATTGGCACAAGAAAGCACAGTAGCTACTTCCCAGAAAAGCCAGNAATAGCCACTNTACNGGAAGGCACATTAGAGGAGGGTGTTAACCTGTAAAGTNAACACCAAGAACTAAATANCCCTGAATCCACAGGTAGGCGAAGCATTTTTTGGATGGGCTAATCTCTCAGAGACAGCCTTCCTTGGGAAATTATTGTAGTTACTTTATCAAAAGGAGGTCGGAAAAACTAGAATAACTTTCACCAGGGCATTGTCATCCTTGTAGCAAAAGCCAAAGACAGTAAGAATGGCAGGTATAGACATAGGTNTCACTGGATGAGCAGGCACAATCATGATTCCGTCCCCCACCATGAAGGGAGCCAGCAATGGGGNTGCTTACAAGTTGAGAGTTNCCTTGCATGACATCTTTAGCTTGTTTAGAGAATATGATGATAGTTTGGGGTTAGCAGTTATTTTTTAAATTATTTTGAAAGAATTTCTCAGACTTGGGAAAGAGTTGGGAAGCTGGGCATGGTGGCAGCCCTCCAGTAATACCACTACTCAAGAGGTGGAGGGAGTGGGATCAGGAACTGGAAGGTACCCTGAACTACATAGTGAGATCCTGTCTCAAAAAAGCTGAAGGCTAGGGGTGTGACTCAGAGGGACAGCACTTGCCTGGCATGCATAAAGCCCTGGGTTCAATCCCAGCACTGCAAGGGGAAAAAGAATGTCTACCTTCCCATTGCCTAGATGTTAACATTTGACCATGCTTGCCTTGTTCTTTTTTCAATTTGTTCTCTGAATCCATATATACACACACATGTGNTTTCCTGAACCACTTGAGATTAAGTTGTTGTAATGCTTCTTGAAACATAAATGACTCTGTGCATATTTTCTAAACTTGAGGACATTTCATGGCACAGTGTTCTTTTAATAACGAGTCTGCAAAGCTGCTTACATGGAGCAGCAGCTGCCCAGGTGAAGGAGGAAGTCTGTAGTGACTGTCTGACCGAGTAATGTCTCTGGCACATCTAATCAGCCCTCTTGAGTGGCAGGCAGATTCATTTCCCTGGTCTTTCCGTTGAGCCAGTAACAGGGATGCTTATTAAAACTGAGATTCTCAAGACTCAAGGAGCTTTGCTGACAATTTAAAAACACTCACCATCCTTAGAGACAGAAGAAACCGCATCATGGTGTATCAGGGTTTGATTTAAGCCTTTAAATCATTCGCTGTCAGCATCTTTCACTGGTGAATTAGAAGCAAGCACTTTCTCCTAGTCTTTAATAATTACTTTCACAAATATTTTTCTGCTTGGAAGAAATGCAACATTGTTAATAATAATAAATATAAATCAGTTATAAGCCTCAGAGATTCGGCGGTTAAGGACATTGTATATACAGACCCTTTCTGCCTCAAATTGACATGTTCACATCGTCCAAACGTCAAGTCCATGACAATGATGGTCACTGTACTACTTTTGAAAAGAGAACTTTAAATCCTCAACATCTAGCCATTTATATAAAGAAGGCTAAATGGAGTGCACGCTTTTATCCCATAGAAAATAACACTTGATAAGCTGGAACTATTCACATGCCTCAAGAATATGCTCATTGAAAAAGCCAGATGTGAGAGCACGCAACCATTATCCCAGTGGTGAGGAAATGTAGACAAGCAGATCCCAGGGTCTCACTCACCACCCTGCCCAGCCTATATGGCAGGCTCTAGACTAGTGAGAGACTCTGTCTCAAAAAACAAGGTAGACAGATTCTAAGGAATGACAACTGATTGTCCTCAGGTCTGTATACACATACACTCATAATGCTCATTCACCAGAACATACAAATGCACCTGTATGTGCGCGGGCACACACACACACACACACAAACACACACACAAATGCTCTCACTTTATTGTTTTGTCTTTTGATAAAAGGTTTCTCTATGTAGCCCTGGCTGTCCTGGAACTCACTGCATAGATTAGGCTAGCCTCCTTGAACTCTGAGATCTACCTGCCTTTGCCTCCCGAGTGCTAGGATTAAAGGTGTGTGCCATCGTGCTTGACTAAAGCACACACTTGTGTGGATGTATATCCTGTATCTGTCAGCAAACCCATCCATAAAATTGGACTCCCTCCAAACAGCATTTGCCTTTCCCAAGATAAGGTTNTAAGGCAATAGGTGAGCTGAGTATGTCTAATGATGTCCAAAAAACCAAAGCCCTTCTCTAGTCCCTCACCCCAGGGATATTGGCCAGAAGTAGAGGACATCTCAATCGCTTTCAGGCAATTATTACCATTAAAATACTATCTATCTGTGGCCAAATGATCAGCCTAGCAGTAAAATATATAAAAGGAAAGATGATCTCTCCTCCTCCCTAACATCTAGTCCCACAATTCANGATCTTTTCTGTAACCTTCCGGAAAGTTATATGCATGTGTAAGCCCATACATA
This sequence comes from Neotoma lepida, assembly GCA_001675575.1. Lineage (NCBI taxonomy): Eukaryota > Metazoa > Chordata > Mammalia > Rodentia > Cricetidae > Neotoma > Neotoma lepida. The sequence continues at coordinate 17,975 of LZPO01097105.1, forward strand.
AAGGAGACAGTACGGCATTTCGCATCTCGAATCTTTCACATAGCAATGTACCTTAGAGGTTTGTGGGTTCATGGCATTCTTCACACTGCCGTTCCTGATTCTCGACATCTCCAAATCCTCTCCTCTGTCCGTTCTTATTCTCCAGACTTTCTGTACCAAAATGCACTGGCTTCAGTGGGCATCCAGGCCTTCGGTGAGCACACTTCCAGAACCTTGAGTGACTAAGCAAACTAACCGCACTTTTTAACCATTAACCGCGTGCGTGCTGCTGCTTGCCCTCATCCTGCATCGAGGCCTTCCCTGAGCATGCTGATCTTCGTGGAAAGGGCAGAGCAGTAGCCGGAGGCCCTGCCCAGGGCCTTCTGTATAGTTGACCTTGCCTCCCAGGGAGCATGAGGCAGATTNCACCGGTTTGTGTCTGCTACTGGCTATTTAACTCACACAAAGGGATACAGGGAACTGTGCAGAGGTGAGGTGGTATTCTCATAAATGCTCACACTATACAGCACAGGGCTTCGGAACGGAGACTTCAGTATAGGTAAGCATCTCCTGATGCCAAGGATACCCTGACAGATCTAGCAACTGTAAGAGTTGTAGACAAGCAGATCCCAGGGTCTCACTCACCACCCTGCCCAGCCTACATGACAGGCTCTAGACTAGTGAGAGACTCTGTCTCAAAAAAACAAGGTAGACAGATTCTAAGGAATGACAACTGATTGTCCTCNGGTCTGTATACACATACACTCATAATGCTCATTCACCAGAACATACAAGTGTTCCTTGTATGTAGGAATCCTCCCCAGATTCCTACATTTCTTTTTATTTCTATGCTTTTGCAGCTAATCTTTATGCTTCGTTTGTTCTGAACTCTGCCTACCCTCTNGAAATTGTGTGGTTTTGCTTTCTAGCAGTCATTATTCTGTAACTACTCACGTTCCCATGCCAGCAACCATGGAGTTATATTCAACATTACTGAGACACCATAGAGTTTAGACCAACACATATATTGCACATGCTCAGTGCTTGTCAGGGGTAAGAATCATAGCCAAGAAGCCATGCCCTGCAGCACAGCTCATTCTCCTCCCTCTGCCCTTTTACAGAAAAAAGGGCTTGGAAGGCTGCTTGCCACCCAGGATATGGGTACAGAACTTTGCAGCCCAGCTTCCACCTTGAGCCTGCATCATTCCATGCTCTGTAACATCTTTACTATGCCTGACTTCTCTTGGGTTCACTTTATTGATTGGTAAATTTACTAAGCAGGTGGTATCTTGGTTTCTCTCTGTCATTGTGATAAAATACCCTGACAAAAGCAACTTAGGAGATAAAGGGTTCATTTTGGCCTCTAAGGTGGTTCTAGCTGCCCTCCAAGGTGGTTCTAGATGCCTTCTGAGGTGGTTCTAGATTGGTTCTAGTTGATGATTAAAACTAATCATTGTGGGTAGAGGTATCAAAATGATAAAGATGTTAGTTCCTTAATAAAGAGATAAAAGAGAAGACAGACTGTTAATAGCATTCATTCATTCTTCAAATGTCATCAATTTGCACGCAGGGCTATTGCTACATGTTTGTATCTTCTCTCTGTATTATGTCTCATCGTTTAGAAAGGCCTCACATACGCTAAGTCCTTCAGCCCTCACCACAGCCTTGGAAGGTGGGTGGTCACATCCCCATTTTACCTTTAAAGGGAGATGCAATGAGATCCCTAAAGCTATACCTGGGCCTCTTGATCTCTGGCCTGGTCCTTCACTCTGCTGTCCCTCCTCAAGTATCAGCACTGCCCAATAAGCACCAGACATCAACTATTCTAAAGGAGATTGGGGATCTGCCTGGTCAGGTCTGGACCACTTCTTGCTGACCATTTCTCTTCTGAGTTTGTCCCATGCCACCTTGCTGGCAAAGGTTTCCACTAGTGAAAGCTGTTGGTGGCCTTTGGAGGTGCACACCATGCTTATACACTCCAGAGGCATTGTTTGTAAGCTGATTTAGCCGCTGTAAAGGTCTAGTAGACTAGGACTCGGAGGTCACAAACAACCTAAACTTGTCTATTGTTATAGCTGCTATGGAAGCTGCCCTTCAAATGGCTGTGGTAATAGTGTTTCAACTTCACCCCTGGTGAATGTTGGGAGAGCACCTGCAGTCAAGCCAGCTCCTTCTACCCCTCATTTGCTTGCTTATCCATAGATCTCACTGGGTAACCCGCGTTTGTCTCTTATTCCCTACTCAGCTCCAAAGTAGCACCTGAAGCTCTCTACCCATCAAGCTGATGATCTCAAGGTTGGATCACAGGCACCAGACAATAGATTCCTACATGTATTATTTCCTGCCCAAGTGTCCAGTGAGCTCTGATTGTTACAATCCTTGTCTGTATTTGCTGGTGGTATTTAAGATCTCTGCACAGCATTGTTAAAAACAAGTAGTTCACAGTCTTCTCTAGTCTCCCCAAAAGANATCATCTGTTTCTGGGCCTAGGTTTACTTAGAAGTGTGAACAGTTCTTTTTTTGAAATATCAGATTTGTTATAAAAATCCTCATGCTGTTCCCTCCCCCAGTACCTTTTGGGGGTGACATTCACTGTGGTATGACCACCTTCAGAATAAAACATCCTCCAAGTCTTGGGTCTCATCTCATCCTCAGACTCAACCCCCAACTTTTCAAAGGCTGTCCTTCCCACTTCCTGCTAAGATATACTCACCCCTCATTGTGTTTGTTTGCTTGTTTGTTTGGGGTGTGTTTTTTTGTTTTGTGTTGNGTTGTCTGTCTCATGGTTGATGTGTCTAAGCTTGAGTGATTCAGTTTTTATTCTTTGTCCTCAGCCTGCCCCTGCCTCTGGTCTCTCCAGTTTAAGAAAAGCCTTCACTTGCTAAAATGTGATTTCTCTCCCTCTCTTTCTTTGAGCCAGGGAAAATTCCAAGGAGAGTTAAGGTGAGAGAAGAGGAAGGTGTCTCTGGTGGTGTGCAGTTTTGAGACTGCCAGTCACGTGGCCACTGAGTGTGATCACGGAGCAGTGATTGGATTGATTGGGGCTCCAGGCTTTCCCTTAGCTCCACAGTCTTCAGTATAGATGACACGAGGCTTCACCAAAAGAACGCTTCCATCCCATTTATTACAATACTCGGCTTTGTAAGTCCTAGCTGCCTTAGCCATAACTTTCCTTGGAAGACTGGTTATAGAATTGGATGTCTTCTTCCTTCCCTGTCTCTCAGTGTGATATTTGTGTGGGTCCTTCCCTGTCTCTCAGTGTGATGTTTGTGTGGGTCCTTCCCTGTCTGTCAGTGTGATGTTTATGTGGGTCCTTCCCTGTCTCTCAGTGTGATGTTTGTGTGGGTCCTTCCTTGTGTCTCAGTGTGATATTTGTGTGGGTCCTTCCCTGTCTGTCAGTGTGATGTTTGTGTGGGTCCTTCCCTGTCTCTCTCAGTGTGATGTTTGTGTGGGTCCTTCCCTGTCCTCTCAGTGTTATGTTTGTGTGGGTCCTTCCCTGTCTCTCAGTGTGATGTTTGTGTGGTCCCCTTGTACATTTTGAGGACTCGCCTTATGGGTTTTGTTGGTTTTTTTCCCTCCTTTGGCAATAAAGCTATGGCACNAAGAAGCTCCTCACTTGAAACTAATTTGTGGGCATCATAAAGACAGTATTCAAATAAAGGATGACATTCATACAATCTTTTCAGAGAACAAGTCCATAAATGTAATGCTAGACAGGCAGGCAAAGAGATCATTTTACTTTGACTACCCTCGTTCTGCCTTGTAAGGACTCATATTCTCTCTCTTTTTTCTCAGAACCTCTTGCTCGTTCTTCTTTGCATGGTCAGTATCAGAAAAAGCACAAATGATATCTTCTTATAGGTGCNCTTGCCTACCCTCTAAAAGCATCAACAGTAAATGCACTTGAATTCTTCCAAGCAGTGGGTACCCATCCACCAGATTCCAAAAGGGAGTTTTCCTCAAAGCCAACCCTCACAGGGTGGTACCACTTGCTTACATCACTTTTTCTTTGGGCTTCTGCAACTTCTGCATGCTCTGCTCCCACACATGGCTGCTTCTGCCTAGTTTCCTTGCTTGGCCCCTTCACACCAACCACAGGACCTCTCATTACAGTCTAGATATATGGAAACCAGTGTTTCATAACAGCTGCATTGTGGACATTTTGAGCCAATAAGTCTGTGGGAGTGAAGAGAAGTCCTTCATTTTGGGGCATTTAGCAGTGTCCCTTTCTAACCACTAGATGACAATGGTACCCCTTGTCCAAGTTATGACCATTAAAAAAATGGATTCCCTGGAGGAAAACTCTTACCTTGTTAAAAACAAAGCCTTATAAAAGACAACTGTTTCTTTAGCTGTTTATATCCAATGACGTTGAATGTGGTACCTCAGTGGAAGCTGATTTCCATTATTTGTGATTTGTGGATCAAATGCAGACTCCTGATCAATTCCCAAGAAGAAACAGTATTTCCTTACNTGCTTCCTGAAGAGCCCTTTTCAGTGGTTCAGGATGTCCTCTGCATGTGGGGTGATGTGACTGNAGGCGCTGCCTCTGCTGACCTTTGAAGTGCTTCGGGTTCTTGCAAAGAAAAGCATCATGGGAATATACAGTTTAAAGGGCAAAGCTTTGTTGCTGCGTGTATGGGAGCCAGACTGCTAATGATGAGTGTGTTTCATTGCCTGTATAGATTACACAGAGTGACTTAAAGGACCCTCTCTCTGCCATGCAACATCACCATACAGAACTCTACCCTTACCACACAGATACCCCATACATTGCCTCCCCCATCACTGCAGTGTGAAATGTCTTTGAACTTNGAGTACATAAACACTTATTAAATGAAAATACTACTGGAAAGGGATACTGTTGTTTGTGAAGACCTTGCTTTAAACTTAGGACATGTTTTCTACCTCCTTAGACAATTAGAAGCCTGTTTTATTTGCTGAAAAGAAAGTGGGAAAATTATAGTGAAATGAGATTCTCTAGAAAACCCATTTAGAAGATAGACAGGATGAGAAAATACAGCCCATGAGGCTTAGTTTAAAATAATAATAATAATAATAATAATAATAATAATAATAATAATAAATGTGTGCTGAACTCTGACCAAGCACTAGGTTCTATGTGGAACTTGACAGCAAACCTTTTTAATGGCATGAGGGGGGAGATACAGTTTCTCTCCCCACTTTACAGAAGAGAGAATTGGGTAGAGTCCACCTCACAGATTACCTAGAACTGCCCTCTGCTGCAGATCCAAAAATGCCTCACTAGGCTAAAACATATGCCAATGCAAAATGAGTTCATGTTGCTCCAGCTGTGCTACCAGCAGATCAAAGAACAATGGTTTGCAGCATGTTCAGAACTGGTGAAACTCTCAACTCTTTCTTGGAAGTCCCAGAGACCTTGCCATTCCTTAACTGTTCTAGGTATCTAGGAAAGTGCAGATACGCCTTCCCTACCTTCCTAGAAGGAGTTTAATGTTTTGCAAGTGTATCATGCAGTGGGTCTTATATAACTCTAAGTTGTATAATTGACTCAAAGTTGAGTAAGACTCTCATGCACTACTGCTTAAGCAGCTGCTTAGTTAAACAATCCCAGGGTAGCTATGCCAGAAGCCTCCATCTGCAAAGAATGCCTTGGTGGATCCTGAAGGAGGATAATATTCAAGACAGATGACAGGCCTTACTGTGCCTCTGTAATAAAGTGCCTACCTCCTCCCGCCTTGAGACCATGCTGGGAATGAGCTCCATGTTGACCTGCCTGCCATTTGACCAACTCTATCCAGATGTGCAGAATTCTTGCTGGGTGTAAGAACTCGTCTCCTACCATCGTCACTGTACCTACCCCATACTGCTTTAAGACTACTATGAGGGCTGGAGTTCCTAAAACATCCCAGTTATATGGCAAAGATACACAGCTTCTGTCTGATTATAAATATTATTACAAAGAAGCAGATGTGGGACAATAGCTTCACCCTGCCAATTCCAGAGTACTTACAGGCACAACCAACATCATGGCCTATTCAACATGGAGCTATGACTGATGGCCCTGTGTGTGCACCATTCATGCTAATAGCTCTGCTTGCTCAACAAGATAATATTGAAGTAAGAGAGGCTATCTTCTTGCTATGTTGTAACCAACAGTGCATTTCCATTTGGAGTTTTGATTCTAAGAATATGTGAAGATTTACAATCAGGTAACTCTGTTGTTTGCTATGCCTGCCTTCTGACTCCAGTAGGCCTGCAAGTCCTCCAAGAGTCTTCCTGCCCATCCGGGCCAAATTTCCCTGGGGAACGCCCTTTNCCTCCAGATGTTCTCAGAATACTACTTCTGTGTTTTGTATCTTCTGACCTCTTCTTTTTCTTTTTTTCCCCACAGTGTGGCAAAGGAGCAGAAAACTTTGACAAGTTCTTCACTCGAGGGCAGCCCGTCTTAACACCGCCAGATCAGCTGGTCATCGCTAACATAGATCAATCTGATTTTGAAGGGTTCTCATATGTCAACCCCCAGTTTGTGCACCCAATCTTGCAAAGTGCAGTATGAAATCCACAAATGAGAGATCAAATGCCTCCCCAGCCCCCAGCCTCCCCTGCAGTGGGAAATGATCCTTAACCTAAAATTTTAAGGCTATGGCCTTGTATTTTGTTCCACACAGAGACCTGAAAATTCTAAGGACATTAGTCCATAAGTGATCAACTTTTCAGGGTCTCTCTCTCTCTCTCTCTCTCTCTCTCTCTCTCTCTCTCTCTCTCTCTCTCCTCTTCTCTTCTCTTCTCTTCTCTTCTCTTCTTGTCTCTTCTCTTTTAAAACCAAGAACATTATCTTAGTGGATGATGACATAATGTACAGAGTCCAGCTTAATTATGTAGAAGCACATCTGGCTCTAAGTTAATTCTTCCTAGAAAACAAAGAGATTTGTTACCCACCCCCTTTTGGTACGATTTGATATATTCTCCATACCCTCCATCTTTGGATTTTCATCATGAGGATCCCTCAACCAGAGATAGTAAAGTGAACCTGCTCCAGCTCAAGCACAGGAAACATCTCCATCCAAGATGTCTTTGGAATGAAGGCACAGGAAGCCCAAAGAGTAAGCTAAGAGAGGTTGTGGGGGTAGTAGAGTCTTCAAGATCCCATCGCTTCTAGTCTCTGCTTCAATGGAAACAGTCCCTAGAATCTGAGAGGGCAGGATGAACCTAATCACCGTTCCCAAATGTCATAGCACAACCATAGTGCAGCAGTGTAAGAATGAAAGAAAACTTCAGACGAATATTCATTGAATCTATCATCTGTGTTGCCCTACTTGGTTGATAACTATCTTGATAACTCATTCTTTTTAAGAGGCCAAATCATCTAAGGACATTGCTAAACAAGCATGTGAAATCATTTCAGATCGAGGATAAACCATGTGTATGTTCATTTTAATCTCTGGGAGATGATTCTTCAATCCAGGGTGCCATCAGTAATCATGCCACTATTCACGAGTGTTGTTAGCCAACCCCACACACATAATATTTTGCTACCTTTGTGGGTACTGTTCCTAAGAAGCTGATGTGTACGCCCCTATCCCTTTTTGTACTATTTATTTAATAAGCTGCAGTGTCATTTATGAAAGTACAATGTATAGTAATTTAATCAAAGTATTGACTAGCATCAGTCCCTATTGATTGATTTTCCTCCTTTTCTCTAGCCCTACCATCTACTTAGAGATGAAAAACAGGATAGTTTGGGTTCCCATTTCCAGTTCCTATTGAATGACACACCTGGAGCTGTAGGATCAAGATACTTTATGCTTATATCAGCTCAAAGATGTTTTCTTTCTAGAAGGATTTTAATATGTTTTGCGAGTGCATCATGCAATGGATTTTGCATGTTTATAACAAACCTTAATAACAAGTTAATCTATATTATTGATATAATTATATCAAGTATAGAGAGTATTATGTTAATTTTTATAAGACACAATTGTGCTATATTTGTGAAGGCTCATGTTTCCAGTCTGCTTTAAGTGTTAGCTTTATTCATTGCTGCTGTGCTCTCTCTTACCCGCAACCCCACACACTGGCACTCTATCAGATATATTAATTTTTTAATGTAGATGTAATTTTAAAAATGAATGGCTACTTTACACATTTAACTAGGCTTTTACTATATCTGTATATATATGTGTATATATATATTTGATTCTACCTGCAAACCCTGGTTTTGTTTGTGGGAATTATTTTTGAGATGAGACTCTGTTAACTTCATGTCCTCCTCTGTCCAGGTTCCTCCACCACTCCTCCTCTTGGGGATAGCTGGAAGCATCTAATTCCAGTATGCCTGATACGTTTGTGTATGTGTGGCATTGTTACAGCATCTGGGCTGAACTCCGTGTGTGTGTGTGTGTGTGTGTGTGTGTGTGTGTGTGTGTGCGTGCGTGTCTGTCTGTCTGTCTGTCTTATTCTTTTCAGCCTATGTTGTTTGGGGACTCTAGGGGTGAAAGGGTAGGAGGATTCCTTTCTGTATGTTCATATGGACACACCAGAAATATGTAGTCTATCTTCTTGCCCCAGAATGACCCAGTGTGTACTCCAGAACACACAAACTCCATGAGACAAACTTTATCCCCAGGCCTGCGTACAACCATCCCTGAAGCTGTCACCAACAGACTTTTCCCAGGGGTACGCACTGTCTTAAAGCTGTTGCTAGAACATTCCGGTCTTTGAAGAGCACATCTTTGGTCAAACACCTTCCCGATATATGGTGTTTAGAAGAGGCAGGCTTTTGCAGCATAAAGAACAGGTGAAAATGGAAGTTCTCACCTGTCCTTATAGATGGTGTCTCTCCTGAGAGCATCTCCCAGCTAAGCTCTCTGTTATTCTTCACCTGTCTGCCTGACAGTCAAAATAATGTGCAAACCACCAAGAGTGTTTGAGATAAGGAGCATAGGCTGTTCTGAAAACCCCTGATTAGAAGGAGATATGGAGTCAGGAATGGGCCAAACCAGAAGAGAGCAGTTTCTTCTGCAATTTTTCATGAATTCTGGACTTCAGAACTCAAAAAGGGTCTCATGTATTCATCTTAGAAGTCCAGCTCACCATCTTGGTGACCAACCTTATCAAAAACACTATACTTGGTCCAACAGTAAAGGAACTGGCTTATGAGCCTTGGAAATGAAAGGATTGTTCTTTACCAAGTGGAATGGCAACAGGGCTGATTCCCAGGGAACCTCTCAAGGTGAGGAAGCCACAGAGAAGAAACACAAGGGTCGTAGACAATCCGTCCCAAGGTGCCAAGCTGCCTGCTTGCTTTAAGCAAGTAGCAGGCTTGAGTTTTCCCTTAAATAGTCAACATCCAGCTCCAAATGATTCAACTTCTCTAGAAAGCATGTGCAGTTCCTTGAGTGGCTTGTATGCTTAGAGAATATGAAACAACATTCTCAAAAGGGAGGGAGAAAAAAGGAATCAGAAACAGAGCCACAGAGCCAGCATTCGCCTAAGGAAGAGCACACTGGAGAACAAACCTAGGAGAAATGATGACAATTTAAGGATGTATTCATGATGCGGCCTATTTTATACACTGCTGAGTGTTAAATTTAGATAAAGGCTAATACTTTAAAGGTCTGGGCAGCCTGAGACAGTTATTGCTACAAAACTAACTCATGTATATAGCCATTAACAGCTCTTAGGTGGGATCAGCTGATAAAATTCTACACCCTCGTCCCACTTCACAGGCCTTGTGTGAAATGGGGCTCCAGGAAAAAGGCTGCTGTTTGAACTGAGGCAACCACGCTGGCAGCTGGAATCAGGAGGGTGCCTTGAAGGGTTTAGTCCCTGGGGGAACTCTTTAGGAAGCACCTGGTCTCAGACTCTGCCTGCACTGGTAGATCCTGGTGACAGAACCTAGCACAGTCTGAGTCTCCACAGGACCCATCTGGCTGTGACGCAGAAAATCCACTGAAATTGCTTTGTATTATATTCCCCTGGAAGCTGCCACTGCTCAGTGGTAGCTCTTCCCTCTTCCACCACAGGCCAGTGGGCTGCTAGTTCTGCTTTTGGCATGGCATCTAAAGTTCCCCAGCACTTGGGTTGAATGGAAAGAGCTGGAGTATGGTGCCAGGTACAGCCCTGGGCAGTTAATGGGAGGCCCACGTCCAAGCAGGAGCTAATTCGGAGGGTAAATGAGAAGCCCCAGGAACTAAAATGACTGCCCTTCACTATGTCACCCTCTTATCTATGTGGCCTGGTTTGAGCCTTTTCTTTAATTGGTCTTTTTATTAGTAATTTGAGAAATTTGGGAGGCCAAGAGTTTTCTGAAAGCTTGGCCTGAGATGGTCACATGAATGATTACCAGAGGCCAGTATTAACCCTCAAGTATTGTCACTCTTTAGCTACCGTTCTTAGCAGCGTGTGGTGGCTTGCCAAGCCCAAAAGAACCACTCATTGATATGTCACAAAGAGGAGGCTGAGGTCAGCACTATCAGGGAAGAGCAGGGTTTGAGTTCACCCAGAAAGACATGGAAGGTGGGAGAGTGGCTATGGTGCCTGCATGGGCTTTCCACTGGGGCTCATTGTTGCAAATGGAAGTTACTCTTTGTTGGTCTTCAAATGTGTGGTTTTTTGTCAGGGACACAGTTGTTCCTTCTCAGACCCTTCCAACTATAAGAAGTCCTTTGCTCTGGGTGGAGTCAGGCCAGCAGTCAAGCCTGGAGGAAGCCACTAAGCTCTGCCTCTTTCCCTCTGATAATTGCAGCAGCTGAGACTAGGTGCAGAAGTTGAACAAACAAGCAAACATAAAACAGCCAGCAGTGTCCTGCCAGCTTCTGTTTAGCAGGAAGAATAGGAAGGGTTTGTGCAGGGTTTTCTTTTCTCAAACCGGAAGAGAGGGGAAAGTGAGAGTCACGTGCCTTTGAACGCCTCAGCAAGGCAGCACCACCTGACAGTCAGTTTCTCACCTTTCCTGTGTGTACGTGTCACACTGTTTCCTATTTGTTTACAGCCCCAGAAGGTCAGGGGTGCCTGCCCCGCCCACGACTGAGCACACCAAACAGGCATGCTCAGGAGATGCATGCTGAGCCAGGGACCTGAAAGGATGCTGACCGTGAGAGGTTCAGGACAATGGTTAGCAGTGGCTCCACACCGACTTGATACAGTGTTAGGAAACAGGTTTGGAAAATCGTTTTCCTTGAACTGCTGCTAACAAAATATGCTGGACAGTCAAGGCTCCTGCCATGTCTTGTGTGGGCCAGTGCAGCAAATCTAGAGAAAGCTGTTTCTTTCTGCTGGTAGTATAATCCAGAAAATCAGGAAAGGGTGCTTGAGCCATGCACAGATGCAGTGTTCTAGAAATGATGTCCACTGTTGTCCTGGTGACAGGACAGCATCAAGACTCAATGGTTAAAAGTATATATGGCTCACCTTTCTGTGCCCCTCATTCATGTGGTCAGGTGTGAGTCAATAAACACACTGAACACACTTAAGACATTAAACAGCCTTACTGTGACCCTCCCCAGAAGCCCACAAGTTCCAAAGACTTTTTTTAAACCCAGAACAAGAAATTAACTTATTAACTCCAGTAGAAGACCTGACTATCCTGGGCTATTTGTACTTTTTTATAGAGAACTTTAATAACTCAATTCTTTTCAAATGAGTTTTTTAAAATAAAACTAATAAAAATTTCATAAAATTCCAGTTCCATGGAGCCTGTAGGAGGATTCAATCCAAGTTGGATAGAGCACCCTTGACCTGCAATCCCACTGCAGGATTTTCACACGCCAGTAAAGTCTGGAGTCCACATTGGAATAGCTGCAGGATGGTACTCTCTCTTTAATAGACACTAAAGACAGCTTCCTAAGGTTTAGATATCTTTAAACTGTAGGGAAGATGGCTTCATAGCCCCCCCTTCCTGATGCAGCCCTAGGAGAGCATTTTTGGGGATCTTGAGGGCCCCCTCCCCTTGCTCTCTAAGAGTGTGTGAACAAGAAGGGGATGCTTCTTCAACTCTGTCTCCAGTCACTCTGGTCCCTCAGTCTCTCACATTTGGTAAAAATTGAGAGATGCCCTATAAGGATTTTGCTCATTAGGCAATTCAAAGCTACTATTCCAAGAAGTAAGAGGCAGCATCGAGTGTGCCTGAGGCATCTGTTTCCATCTCCCCGTGTATTAGTAGACAGAACCCTACTTTTCAGAAAATAGTTATCCATCCTACTTTGTAAGAACCCCTTTTTCTAAAATACGACAAAAGGCGGCTTTGCACTTTCTGGTTAAACAACTGTGTCTCTTGTCTCCTGCTTCATTTAAAGACTATTCTGTGATCAATGTTTGTAGATTTTTGTTAATATTTTGCCTGGAAAAAATGTGACTCTCTCTTTGGGAGGTTTGATAGACGATTGAAAATTATACATGAAGGTGGCTACTATTTTGAGCCTAAGTGTTTTCTAAGAATCGGCCTCCTGTCCTGACTTTGAAGGTTTTTGAGATTACCTTTTATAGGCGATCAGAAGCATTGGAAGTTGCATTTCCTACATGACTTCTTTTTTGTTTTATGAAGGACACGCCATGTTTAAACCTCTCATTGAAAAACACCATGCAAAACCCCAAATTGGTTTGGAGGAAAGAGTGAAGGTTGAGGTTTTCGGCCTGAATAGGCTGTTCCTGATAAGCCGCCGGGGCTGTGCCACTGCTCACTTGGTTAGCTAGCAGGTGAGAGGGATATGTAAATTACTGCATAGCTTTCTTGGATTTGTGTAACCTCTAATCTTTGTTTGCATGATTCGCTTTGTTAGATGCATTCATTGTAGTTCGGAAGCAAGTGTGTCTGAATAAAGATACTGATCACTGCTGAGTGAGCGGCTGTCATTTGCATCCCATAATGGCCTTGCTATTCTTTCCATCCAGTGTTCACCGAATGGTGTTGACTCCAGACACATTCTGTAGAGCACTTTCTCATCTTTTCACTGGTTTCAGGGGTGGCTCTCTATTAAAGTCACTTTAAAAAAAAAAATCATAAAATAGCTTTGGGGACTGGAGAGATGGCCCATCAGTTAAAAGCACTTGCTATACAGTCATGGAGACTGGAGTTCAGGTCCCAGCATACACAGCAAGCAGAGTGTCCCACAAAACCATCACTGACCGGTTGGATGCCTTCTAGCTTCTGAGAAAGCCTACGTGAGAGCATACCCACTTGCCCATATACTCACAAATAAACAAATGAATAAATAAATAAATGTATTAAAAAGAAATCAAAATACTGTGTGCTAGGCCTTGAGATGGTTCAGTGAATAAAGGCACTTGCCACCAAACCTGAGGACCTGAGTTCAATCCTCGGGACTCCCATGTTGGAAGGAGAGAACTGACTCTCGTAAGGTGTTTTCTCACCCCCACAGGCATGCTATGGCTAGTTCTCTCTCTCTCTTCCCCCCTCCCCAACAGGATCTCACATAGTCCATACTGTCCTCAAACTCTGTATGGTAAAGGATGACCTTAAATTCCTTATCCTCCTGCCTCCCCNCCTTTCTGTAGTACTAGGGGACAGGAGGGGACAGGCAAACCACCACATCCAGTTGTAGTGCTGGGGACTGAACCAGTGCTCTGTGCATTCCAGGCAAAAAAGTCTACCAACTGAGCTCTGTCCCAACCCCCAAACTCCAATTTCTAAATGCCAACAACTGACGTTGACAGTGTGTCTCACTCCTGACATCTTCCTCTGAGAGGCCTCTCTCCTCACTCATAGCTTTGGTCCACTGTACCTCACTCGCTTCCTACCCCCAGTCCTGCAATGCCCAGCCCAGGCCTGCTCATTTTAATGCTCTCTATATTCACATGTGCGCCCACTTGGTCAGTGTTCTGTCCCTAAGATGCTGACCTCACACCTAACCTCCTGAAGTTCAGAGTCTTGCAACTGCCATGGAAAGGGCCAGGGGATCGAGTTCTGAGGGAAAGTTCAGAACAGTATGTTCACACAGAGGGTCATCCTGCCTAAAGCAACATCCTCAGGAACAGCCAGTGGCCAGAAGGGCCCAAGTCAGGCCACCAATGTTCACCCCTGTGGTAGCTTCAGAGGCACAGGCAAGATTGAACATGGCTTGTCCACCCAGCCCTACAGAGGTTGAAGGGGATGCTCTGAATACAGGGTCATGAGCAATACCCTTCCAGGGGTGTCAGGTATCACCAGACTAGAAGCTCAAAAACTAGTTCTCTGTCCAAGGATGGCCTCTCCCATCCCCACCTCTGCCCACTGATACCCAGTCTGTCAGCAGGTGTTGCTGGGGTCACTCAGTCAGGATTTTCAGCTGGGGGCTATTTTGCCCCTGGGACATCTAGAGAGATTTTTGGCTGATAACAGCCAGGAGGTATGCTGCTGAGTCTGCTGGGTAGAGGATGGGATGCTGCCAGGCCTCCCACAATATATGGGACAGTCCCCACTGTAAAGCATTGCCACGCCCAAAATTTCAGCGGTCCTGCTATTGAGGGGCCTAGCCTAAAATATCTCCCAAATCTTCCTACTTCACTCCATCTTCAATTCTCTCTAGCCTGTTAGCCTACCCTGAGATCACGCTTGGTCTCTCACAGATGTCCCTGCAGAGCAGCCAGCAGGACCTGTTGGGGGCAGTCCCTTTATATTTAAAGCCCTCCCATGGCTTCCCATCACCCACCATCCACAGCCTGTCAGCATAACCCACTCTTGGGATCCTGGGCCAACAGTTGGGAAGGTAAACTCAGAAATCCTGATTTGAGAGCTGGGGAAGTAACTCAGTAAAATGTGTGTCCCATTAGCATTAAGGGTCTGCACTTAGTCCCTGGAACCATGTTTAAGAGGGCACGATGGTGTATAATCTCAGCACTGGGGAGGTGGAGACAGGACCCATGGCCACCCTAGCTAAATAGCCACACTTGAAGCCAATAAAAGACCTCGTCTCAAAAAACAAGGCAGATAGTGCCTGAGAGACAACACCTGAGGCTGTTCTCAGGCCTCTACGTGTGTGCACACACAAAATGCTGACTTACTATGTGCATATGTGTAAGGCTCTTTCCTATCAGAATATACTGAGAGGCCAATATACTTGTCATGTTCACTGCTGGACCCCAGCAACTGAAGCCGTGTTTGCACATAGTAGAGACCCAAAAGAATATTTGGCTAATGAGTGAATGCATAAAAGGACCCCAAGAAGGCTGTGGTTTGTCAAGGTACTAGAGGAAGACCACGTTGCTTGCTGTGGAGATGTTCGCACACTAAGGAGGCAAGATAGAGACGTGGGCATGAAAAATACCAGGAACGGATGCCTCAGAAACCGAAGTTCTGTTTCTGTCCCTGAGCCCTGAGTCCAGAGGCAGTGGCTGTCTACAGTCACACTTGAGCGATCATTGAACACCGCAGGTTTTTCTCTAGCCTATTGTGTGCTCTTTGGTGATGTAGAAATTATGGTTCAGCTAACACGGTACCACGCACACAGCAAAGGCTATGTATTTTCACACCTTGTCCCAGAGTCAGCATCACAGGGAGCAGGATACCACCTGCAGGGTGTGTGCAAGAAGTGCTTTGGGCTCTAAGGAAGCAAACTTGAATATCCCCAGTTTCTTTTCTTGTAAGCCAACTCAATAAATGTACTGCAGGCAAGCCTGTTCTAATCATGAAAACAGAAAATGGAATCTGGTAAAATCAAAGGGCTAGAGGCAGGCTCAATGACCCGACAGACACAGACAAGTGAGCATGTTAAAGAAACAGAAGTCTGAAGCAGATGACAGACACAAGTGTGTGGACACATTCATACACGGCTGCAGGCACCAGGGTCATCCACCATAAAGGGGCAAGACACTTCTACAGTTCCTTTGTTTGCATTTATTTAAAGCCCATGGTGACAGACACCTCAGGTAGAACCTAGTGACCTTGTTCATCTTACATGTTTAGAGATTTTTGAATACCAATACCCAGAGGAGCAAACAATAGGTANCCTGAGCCCGCTACAAGGGCAGAGATGTGAGCTGTGCCCGGTGCTTCCAGGAGGGGAAGGCCAAGAAATCGTGGTCTGATGAAGGCAGGGCTAGGAAGAGGAGGTCAGTGAAAACAGATACTAACCAATGGGAAGGAGGGAAAGGGCTGATGTCCATCTAGCACCTGTTATAGAAGCTGAACATAATGACCTCTTTAATACCCTGTGACCCTGTTGGGATAGACGTCACATGAGGACTTACAGATGAGGAAACCTTATGATACCTCCATATGGTAGAGGTCACNATTCACACCTTAATGATGGGAAAAATCAAGGCTCAGGTACTAAGAGGCATCGGTAAGCTGGGTACAAGCTGTGGGTACCATCTAAGTCTGCTCTTCCCAGCCTCAGCCTGCTCAGAGGTGGAAGATGCTGCAATAAGACAGAGATGCAGGACCTCCTGAGGGCTTTCTTTCCCTTCATCACTGCCTTTCAAGCTTGTACCAAGGGGGAAGTTCTTCTCGGTTGACTGGATTGTGAGACTAAATGCCCCTCTGCAGCTGTTTCCAGAAGCTTATCCCCTGTCTTCACCCTCTTTCTCCTGATTTTATCCCCCCCCCTTAGCACTATGTCAGGGAATAGAGAAAAATAGCATCACCGTTCTTAGAACCCGCCAGGTACTTCACAGCCACCCACACCTGCCTGCCTCTTGCCCAGAGAGACCCAGGAAAAAGAAAACAAGCTGCAGGAATGGCTGACTGGCCTGGGACTCAGGCTCCCTTGCAGCCTTGAATTGAGGCATCAGAGGGGAGCATGGTCTAATGGGACTTCAGCAGAACAAGATACCCGGTGTCTATGGCGATGAGCAGCCCAGGAAGGAACACTGGAATTTGGCTGGAACAGAACACTGTAGGAATGCTTTTACTATTTTAGGATTCAACAAAAATAACACCNGGATTTCTAGAACTAATACAAAGAGGGAAAATGAAACCCCATCGCCTTGAAGACAGTACTGTCATTCTTAATAACCAGGTAAGCAGCCCATCACATTTTGTCATCATGTCTTTCTGTGCTAGCAGAGAAGTCCTGTATTAAATGCCAGTGGGTCACAGCTGTTGATTGTGTGTGTGTGTGTGTGTGTGTGTGTGTGTGTTGCACATATGGTGTATGTGTGGGTACATACACAAGTGTGAGGGCATGCATAGGGAGCCCAGAGCTCAACGCCAGGTATCTTCCTCTAATGCTGTCTGCCTAATTTTTGTTTGTTTTGAGACAGTACCTCTCACTGAGCCTGGAGCCCATCAATTCAGTTTGAGTAGCTGGCCAGGGAGCCCCAGGGATTCTCAGGCCTCTGCCTCCCTAGTGCTGGGGTTACTGGCACGTGTGCCCCTGTGCCCAGCCTTTCTATGTGAATTCTGGGGATACAAGCGCAGGTCCTCATGCTTGCATGGCAGACACTGTACCAATTAAACCATCCCCCCAGGCCCTACATTAAACATATTACACCTCCAGAAACACAGGAACAAAGAGAGAGGAGGCCAAAAAGTCTATTAAAATTTCCAATTTAGGCTTCTTGGAGGAAAAGCACCACCAGAAGCAAACTAGGTACAGCCCTTCTTGACTTTTACAATATTCCTGGTCTTTCTTAGCTGGATTCAATGCTTTTTTAACTTGTGTTTTTAATCTTTGATGGATCTACAGGGATGTCACCCCATCAGAAGTTGAGAGCATGTGTATAGGGGGTCATCAAAAGTTTGGGAAATGAGGACTGGAGAGATGGCTCAGTAGTTAAGAGCACTTGATATATTTATGTTAGTTATATATAATTTAAAATGTGTTCAGAACCAAAAGAACAATGGATTCTGCTTTTTAACAGGTGAGTTATTTCAAGATTCACTTGTGCATGCACACACAGAATATATGCACCCTATATCTCAGCACACCACGTTACTAGTTACCGTGTATTTTAGCTGTGAGTTGCGGTGTAACAAATTATCCTGCCACTCGCCAACTTAAATATTTGCTGTCTCACAGTTTTTATGGGGTGGGTGTTTGGGACAGCCTAGCAGAGAGGAGTGGCCCCAACTCTTCATGAAATGGCAGTGGTGACATCCTTGTCATCAAACATATCTCAGTGAGTCTTCCTGTTGGCTTCTATCTTTTCCCATTTTACTTTTAATTATGAATGCCCTANTGCTATACTACATAGTGATGGTTAAACATCTTGAAAAGGGGGCTGGAGAGATNGCTCAGNAGTTAAGAGCACTGGCTGCTCTTNCAGAGGACCCAGGCTCAATTCCCAGCATCCATATGGTTCTCTGTAACCATCTGTAACTCCAGTTCCAGGGGCTCTGATGGCCTCTGTGGGCTCTGCACACATGTGGTACACAGACATACATGCAAGTAAATATACTCATATGCACAAAATAAAAATTTAATAAACCTTGTTTTGAAATCTTGGAAAATATGGAAAAATCAAGACAAAAATAATAAATTTCATTCATCCATCACAGAACCTAAAGAGAACATGGATGACATTTGAGCTTGTTTCTTTTCTTGTTGCTTATCATCTTACCCTGCTGGGTGCACGCTGGGCAACCAAGTGCCTATTGCTGCTTTTCCATTTATATGCATCTACATGAATACATAATATTGCATACTTTACTCAAGTCATTAAGAACTCTTTATACTGGTTTGTTTGTTTGTTTGTTTAAACAAAGTCTTGCTGCATAGCCCAGGCTGGCCAGAAAGTCTCTTTGGAGCCCAGGCTGGCTGTGGTGGTTTGAAGGTGGTGGTTTGAAGGAGAAATGTCTCCAATAAGCACATTTGAACACTTGGTGTCCAAGAAGTATTGCTGTTTGGGGAGGTGAGCCTTGCTGAAGGAAGTACATCACTGGGGGCGGGCTTTGAGAAATTTTTAGCTTCACCTCACTTCCAGTTCTCACTGCTTAGTGCTTTTGGTTAAAGGTGTCATCAATCACTTTCCTGCCCCTGCTGCCAGGCCTGTCCCTTGCCACCATCTCCCCTCCAACAGGATACACTCTCATCCCNTCCCTCTGGAACAATACGCCAAAATAAATTTTCTCTTCCTTAAGTTGCCTTTGGTCATGGCATTTTATCACAGCATCAGACAGGTAATTAATACACTGGCTTTGAATTCCAAATCCTCCTTACCTCAGGCTGCCAGGTCCTAGAATTGCAGGCATGGGCCACCACATCTGGATCTCCACTGAGTATCTTCAGCGACCACTGCTTTCTGTTGCACACACTGACATCTGTTACTAAGTCTGTTATCATTCAATTTTCAGAGGTTTCCCTTTTCTTTATTATTATTTTGAACCTTTGATCCAAATTCCTTGAAAGCTTTTATGTCATTCCCTCAGTTGGATCCCAGAAACATAATTGAATTTTTTTTAAACTATTGGTATTTGTTTATGGTTTGTTGTGGTTTGTTTGTTTGAGACAGGGTCTCATGTAACCCAGGCTGGTCTCAAACTTGTAGCTGAGGCAGGACTTGAACTCCCAATCCTCCCGAGTGCTGGGATCACAGGCTATTCCACTATGCCTGGCTTGAAACCTTGTTTTCTGTAGTGACATTGTCTTGCCCCAGGATCAACTAAAGACTAATGGGTTTTTTGTGTGTTTGTTTTGTTTTGTTTTGTTTTGAATCTTGTACTGTTCCTACGTGGCTTGCCACTTAGTCATCACTAAGAGTCAACTCATTCATTTCTTCATTCAGCAAACATCACGTGTTCCTTGTACAAGGCACCAGGACCAAGTGACACTAGAGGATGCAATGGTTGCCACAGCTCTTAGTCAAGAGGATGTTTGCCTTTGGCCTCTTTCTGTGGGATTTAAAGCAGCTTGAAGTAAAACACTTCAAGCAAATAATTAAATAGAAATAGACCATCAGGCCCAAAGAGAATAAAAAACGTATATTTTCCACAAAAATCAATAAACTCACTGTCACTGAGCTTAAACTTATCTGTGCATTTCCTAGAACCCAAATAAAGTGGGAGCCATGACAGTCAGTCACATGGTTCTTGTTCCTGGAACCTTATACCTCTGGGAAAGACAGCCTTCCCTAGCACTGAATTCCGAAAGAATGGTTTATTGCATCAAAAAGACATTGTCAATATCAAAATTTTGCCTTTAGTGGCATTTTGGAATATTTTTTGTTTTGTTTTGTTTCTTTTTGAGATANGGTCTCATGTAGCACAAGCTGGCCTCAAACTCTAATAGCTGAGACTGGCCTTCAACTCCTGATCCTCCTGCCTCCACCACCCATACTAAGCTGACAGACCTGTACCACTGATAAGTGGCTGACAGATTGGAGTAGTTTTGTTCTTTCTTTTCTTTTCTTTTTTTTTAAAGACAATCAATTCAGTGGCCTGTCTCCCCTGGCCTGTCTTTAGTGATCTGCATCAACTACTGGGCATAATATAAAAATGAAATTTCATGAAGGTGACCGATGGGGATGTTCAGGCCAGTGTCTGGAAAAGTAGCCAATGACACAGTCCACCTCGGANCAAGAAAAGAATTTAGAATTCCTGGAGGAAAAGGAACAATGAGATGCCATGTTTTCTCTGTCAACTTGGCAAAAGTTAAGGGCCTGCTGTAAAGATTAAAAACCAATTTTGGCAGGAGTTGAGGAAGTCAACCCTCGCCTACCCTGTGGGTGGGAACAGAAATTGGTGCACTAACTTTGGAAGGCATTTGGCACTCTGTAACAACAGTCTTTTAAAAATGTGCTTACACACAGCTATTCTACTTTAGGAGACTTTTGCAAGGGGAGGGGGGGCACACAAAGCCTTGGGTGGTGGGACTTCATTCCTCCAGGCTTTTAGGATTGAGTTAACCAGCTGCAGACCTGGAGATACAGATGGACTTTGCAGTCACTCACTTAAGGTTATCAGTTGTCTTATATATTCATTTATTCCTTTGCTCATTCATTAACTTATTCACTTTGTGCGTATGTTGGTGTGGGCGTGGGTGTATGCATGGGGTTCGGGTTCACGTATGCAGCTGCACAGGCATGTGCATGAATGTGGATGCCAGAGGACAACNTCAGATGCCATCCCTTCTCAGGGTTTTCCACCTTGCTTTTTTGAGACAGAGTCTCTCACTGAGACCTGAGGCTTATCAATTAGGCTAGGTTGGCTAGCCAGCCAGCCCTGGGCATCCACCTGTCTCTACCTCCCCAGTGTTGGGATTACAAGTGTAGGCCACCAGGACTCTATTTTTCACTTAGGTGTTGGAGATCAGCCTAAGTCCTCATGTTTGCACAGCAGACACTTCACTGACTGAGCCATCTTAGCCCACCTCTTGCCATGCTCTCTTTCTGAAACTTGTTATTTTGAAAGAATTTCAGACTCAAAACAGTGTGGACTCTTCCCACCTGTTCTTCAGCCAGCTTCCCCTTCCCTTTTTACCTACACAGGCAGGTGCGTGAACAGAGCTAGGGAATGGCTGCCCCACTGACGAGCTCCCCCGGAGTTCACCAGGATGTGCACACGCACAGTGTGGGAGATTTGCTGCTGTCAAAGTTGTACCACATGGGTGGGCTCATGTTAGCCACCACCATCATCAGGATTTTCAACTTCTTCTGTACTGTAAGAAACTCACTTCTGCTGGTCCTTTCCACCAGACTCCTGCCTCACCACAGCCCTGGAGACCACACTGTGCTCGGCTTNCCTATCATTTATCATTTTTGGTGTTATAGAAATGAATAGAAATGAAAGCATGGGCTGGAGAGATGGCTCAGTGGTTAAGAGCACTGGCTGCTCTTCTGGAGGTCCTGAGTTCAATTCCCAGCAACCACATGGTGGCTCACAACCATCTGTAATGAGATCCGGTGCCTCCTTCTGGCCTGCAGGCATTCATACAGGCAGAACACTATACATAATAAATAAATCTTGAAGAAAAAAAAAAGAAAAGAAAAAGAAAAAAAAAGAAAGAAACAAAAGCACATAGGCCCAGAGAAATGGCTCAGTTAGTGGAGTGTTTGATACACAAGCACGAGGACCTGACTTCAGGTCCCCAGCACATGTGGAAACAGCTGGGTGTGATGATACATGCCCGCAGTCTCAGCCCCCGGGGGAGACAAGACAGGAAGATCCCTGGTGCTTTCTGGCCAGCCAGCCTAGCAGAATATGTGAGCTCTGGGTTCAGTAAGAGGCCTTGTCTCAAAAATTAGGCGGTAAGCAGTAAAGGAACCTATCCAATGTTGACCCTAATGTCCACAAATATGGGCACATACATGCATGTGCACCTGTACACACACACACACACACACACACACACACACACACACACACACACACA
>LZPO01097105.1:58425-75410 GCA_001675575.1 Neotoma lepida
GACTCATGGCTTTTGTAGCTTCTTGGGAGATAGCCCTAGGAATAACTTGCATTGGGCAAATCCTTCCAATCCACCTGCTTTCTCTGTGCCGAGAGCACTGATTGGTCCCTGAAGACATGAAGGACAGGGCCATATGCTGGGGGTGTCAGTTCTCTGAGGGTCAGGGCTGGTCCTGACATCCTACTCCTGTGTCCCTATCCCCAAGTTCAGCACCAGGCATGAGATGGTGGCTGACCTTTGTGTGGCCTCTGCACCTTCCTCTGCCCTCTCTGAAGTTTTCCTACAGAGGCCCCTTTATTCATGANTGTCTCAGTGTTCTCCCTTCATCTTTCCACTTCCAGAAAATTCTAGAAGCTTGATGGGGGGATGGCCACCCTGTGCCAGGAACTATGCCAACTCCTATTTATGATGCCATATTTCATGGTTCTGGCACTTCCACAAGGACATGTCATCCCACCTCATAANACCAGTGAGAGTNCCTACTGGAGGAAANAGAGATCCCAAGAGGCTAATTCCAGCCAGAGCACCCAGATGGTAAGCCAGTTGGGAACTGGAGGGCCCAGGCCAGAGCAGCTGATGAGAGGGCCAGATGTAGGTGTAAATCACCTCATACACCCCTTGCCATGTCCCTGAAGCAGGCTNTGTGATTATCCTCATGAGGAGAAGGCTGTGAACATTCAGACTAGAGTGTTAGCGGCTTGATAATATTGTCTACAACACTTGGATTTCAGCTTAGCTAAGAAATGAATGCATCTGAATCTGGGGCAGGGAGCTAGGTTGGCAATTATGGTGGTAGTGCCGCTTCCCTCCTGGAGAGCCTCCTCCCGCACCCTCAGACCCCTGCAGTTGGACACCAGTGTGGGATCAGGGAGAAGCAAGGTACAGAGTGAGACAGGGGCACTTGAGCACACTGATTGAGAGCTCACTGTCGACTCAGTGCCAGCAGGTGGTGGCTAGCTATTAAGGGGGCATTGCTAGGTTCACCTAGCTTCAAGATCAATTAATGTCAAAACTAGCATTATTTTATCTGCTGCCTCTGAGGAGGACCCAGAGCAGGGAGGCACAGAACGGACCCATCATTCTCCGATATTGATTTCCTCTGCTACCTCTCTCTTCCCTCCGGTCAGGGACGTCTCCCTCCTGTCGTTATGGGCAGGGTGAAGCCACTCATCATCTGAG
Organism: Neotoma lepida; assembly: GCA_001675575.1. NCBI lineage: Eukaryota > Metazoa > Chordata > Mammalia > Rodentia > Cricetidae > Neotoma > Neotoma lepida. The sequence goes on from LZPO01097105.1 coordinate 59,605, forward strand.
GTGCCCGGGGAGCCCTGCTGTGCACAGGCAGGCGGAGGCAGNGGCTGTGAGCTGGCCAGATGGAGCTGGCCTGGGAGAAAGGGGGTGGGGAATGCCAGGAGGCAGCAGTTGCCTGGTATCACCTTCTCTCCACCCTGGAGAGGGCAGATGCAGCATGGGGTGATGGCTAGGAGCCTCTCTGCTTGGGGTGCACATAGCTCTACCTGGGGATGACACTTACTGGCTGAGTGGCCTCCTAGGGCTGTGTTCTACATGGGAAAACCCCTGTCTCTTTGGAGGACTACACCTAAGTTCAAATCCTGCCCTAGCTTCCCAGAGCAGAGCGCCTCCCTTGGCTTCAGTTTTATACTTCATAATGTGAATCATATCACTTATAATGTCATCACTGTAGGCTTGGTCAAAGGAGCCGGGGAGNTAACACATGCAAAAGGGTCTGGTAAAACAAAAGCAAAGGTCAGTGCTGTCGATCAACAAACACTGCTATGTGGTTCGTCCCACGTGACCGACTGACGGCTCTTCTGGGCTCCTGTGGGCATAAACCGCTGATGGTCAGGGGACACAGTGTAGATGGTAGGGAAGGTAGAAAAATTAAAACGAAGATGGAGCTCAGTCAGTTAGTCAGAGTACTTGCCTGCCATGCACAAAGCCCTGGGTTCAATCCCCAGCACTACAGAAAACTGAACATGATGGCCCACACCTCTTAATGTCAGTGGCTTGAGAGGTGGAGGAAGGGGGATCCAGTCTAAGGTCATCATAGCTACACATCCAGTTTGAGGCCACCTGGGCTACATGAGACTGTGTCTCAAAGACATACATACATGCATACANACATACAGACATAGATACATACACACATAAAATAAAAGAGTTCAACCCAACCACCTGTATGGGGCTGGGGATGTGGTTAATGGGAGAGCATTTGCTNAGCATGCATAGGACCCAGAGCTCAGTCCCCCCGCAATGGGACAAGAAAACAGCAACAACAATTTAAAAAACCCATTCCTAGAGGAAGCGAGTCCCAGCAGAGTTCTCAGCCAATGTAGCCTAGAGCTGAGTTAGTTGGTCAGAAACAAGGCAGGAGAAGTGAGAAAACAAGATGACAGCAGTAACTGACTGCAGCCAGCCCCTCCTCTGTTTCCTTGGCAGATTGTCCCCCATCCCTGCTGTCTGGGTCTTGTGTCGAAGCTGAAGGGGCGGGGGCTGAGTCTCTGTGTGATCTGGGCATCTGCAGTCTGAGGTCAGTTGTCCATAAACTCCAGAGCTGAGCGCTCTGCTTCCGGAGGATGTGGGCCACGGTTAACTGGGCAAACACAAGTAGAACACAGTGAAGCCTGGGGCAGGCCGGCTGGAGCCCGGGAAGAAGGAGGGAGAAAAGCTGTCCTGGGCAGAGGGAGGACACCCACTGCTGGCCCTGAAGCTGAGGCCATGAGGTTTACATTATATATCCAGCTGTCATTCACTATGGGGGCACTCCCAGGATCCCCAGAGATACCCAAGTCCCAGGATGCCCAAGCTCTTAAATGATGGTGTATTCGTGGGTGCCCATGCCCTCCTCCTGCATATTTAGAATCCTTTCTACCTCACTGACATCAGCTCTTACAGAGCAAAGGCTGTAAACTGCTGTATTCTTCACTGTACGTGTTCACTGCAGACATGATCTAAAAAACATTTGCGAGTCCTGGTTGTTTGAATTCATGGCCATGGAGGGCTCCCTTATACAGAAGTCATTATTTGTTAATTTTTGAAAAAATAATTTATTTAACTTTATTTTATGTGCTTTGGTGTGAGGGTGTTAGACCCCCAGGAACTGGAGTTATAGACATTGTGAGCTGCCATGTGGGTGCTNGGAATTGAACCTGGGTCCTCTGAAAGAGTAGCCAGTGCTCTTAACCACTGAGCCATCTCTCCAGCCCATCATTTGTTAATTTTTAAATTAAATTGAATTAAAAATTAAACATTTGTTAATTTTTCTTTTCTTTTTGAGACAGAGCCTCACTCTGTAACCCTGGCTGGCCTGGAACTTGCTCTGTAGACCAAGCTGGCCTTGAACTCACAGAGATCTACCTCCCTCTGCCTCTGTAATGCTGGGATTAAAAGGATGTCCTACCATATCTGGCAATATCTGTTAATTTTTAAATTACAACANACATACACAGACACACACCCATGTATAGGCACATATATAGTCAAACACATAAATATATATGTATACACATGCATATATACATACACNTGCACACATATCTAGACATGTATACATGTATGTGCACACACAAATATGTGTATATGCACACCCCTGTAGTGGTATTTGCTCTGCCCATGACTTTGGGCTATACGACCCAAAGGAGGCGGTNCTTCCTGCCGTTGTACNTGACCTCTGATAAGGANTTGGAGAAGGGACACAGGCCCCTTCTCCCTGCTCCTGCCTATGAGGTGTATTCACTCCCGGTCAGAGAACAACTTCAGCTGTCTACTCCGTTCTGTAATTGTGAGTGTATTCCCTCAATTTATATCTTAATAAATNCTGTCACCCATTTAATAGACTCAGGTGGATTGATAGTAATAAGAGTGCTGTGGGATGTCCTTCTGTACACTGTGAATATGTGTTGCTCTGATTGGTTGATAAATAAAGCCATTTGGCCTATGGCAAGTCAGGTTATAGCTAGACAGGAAATTGAAGAGAGAGACAGGAAGAAGAAAGGCAGAAGGGAGAGAGATGCCAGCACCCACCAGGAGAAGCAAGGTGTGAAAATACCGGTAAGCCACGGCCGTGGCAACTTATAGATTAATAGCCCATGCAATTGGCAATTAATATTAAGCCTCTGAATGATTATTTTATAAGCAGCTGTGGGACCTTGGGGCCAGGCGAGACCGGAGAAACCTTCTGGCTACACACCCCAATGGAGAAATCGTTGGTGCTCTTAGCAGCACATTGGGAAAGCAGAAGACTAAATAGAAGAGCCTTCCTTCTCCTGCTCCATCCCATAATGCAGGGTAAAGATGACAGAGAAGTCTGGAACACCCTTAGGAAAGAGAAACGGATGTGAGGTAGGGACTACGCTCGGGCACAGAGCAAGCTCAGCTGAATCCGCCCGTCCAGCTGCCGGCTCCTGAGAGGTTCCCCCAGGTACACAGTTAACGTCTAAGAAAGAATCATCTGTGCACTCAAACTCAGAGCCTTGAAACTGACGTTAAACTGATACCAAGAAGGGCCCCTGTGTGAGTGTAGATATGTATGTGTATGNGTNTATTGGATCCAGATATGGACCACANAAACACACACTCACATGGTNACACATGTTCTCCCACACACGCCCATCACACAAGCATATAATAGTGATCAATATAAAATTCAAAGGTTAAGTAAAATAACTAATCTGTGGCAATATTAGAAAATTGACAAGAGAGACTTACCAAAAAAAATGATATTAGGAGTGAGATTAGGGTTGGAGATATGGACCAGTAGGAAAATTTTAACACACAAGAGAATATCACAAACTTCTATTAAAATGGGTGATTTTCCTGAAAGTAATATGGGAAGAAAGAGAAACTGAATGGGTTGTAGTCATTAAAGGAACTGAGTGGAATTCAAATGCAGCCACATGCAAAAATAGGCCTGTGAAAAGGGTGTGTGTGTGTGTGTGTGTGTGTGTGCATGCACACATGTATGAGCACGTATGTGTATGCATATGTGTGGAAGCCAGGAGTTAACCTTGTGATGATGTGTCCCAGGTACGATCCACTTTGTTTTTTGAGTCAGGGTCTCCCACAGGCCTGGAATTCCCTGGCTGGCTGGTCAATGAGCTCCAGAGATTCCCCCTGTCTGGAATTATGAGCTTGCACCACAATGCCTGGCTGTTCGGGGTGGATTCTGGGAACTGAGTCACAGCCCTCTTGCTTTACCTACTGAGCTATCCCCCCCACACNCCNTGAGGCTTTAAGGCAAGTTTGACCAAACCCTTAAGGNGCTGGTCATCTCTGGCCTGCACAAACTCTTNAGGAAGCTAGTGTATCATGTAAAGAAGGTACAATCTGTGCATAATGAAAATTTCCAATTATTCATGTACAGTTAATAAGGAGACAAAGTTCTCTTGTGCCCCTTTGCAATGGGCTGTCTGCCCCCCTAGTAATCTTTCTGCCCCTGAGCCACTCATCTGCTCTCTTCCTAAAGCTTTGCCTCTTCTTCAATGTCATGTAAAGGGGAATCAGACAGTATGTGGTCCTTTGTGTCTCAATTCTAATATGTAGCCCTGGCTGGCCTGGAANTTGCTATTTAGACCATGCTGACCTTGAACTCACAACAATCCTCCTTCCTCTGCCTCTGCTGCTCCTCAAGTCCAGGACTATGCCATCACACCCACTTTTTAGATTTTTCAGTTGTTTGTCTGTTTACCAATAAGGGATATTTATACTGGTGATAATTAGGAATCTTTTGAATTAAAAGATGATACTTGTGCTCAGGATGAGTTTTGTGAGGCTGTATATACTTCTCCCAGAGTCCCATCCAAACATGGAACTGGTTAGCTGTATGGCAAAGAAGCTANCAAGCTTGTTTCTGAAATAGTCAGACCGTTTAGCATTCTCTCCTGCAATGTGCAACAACCCCTAGTATTTCCAGGTCTTCACCAACACTTATTGTGGCCAGTCTCTTTAACTTTAGCCACACCTNTGTATCATAGTATCTCGTTGTGGTTCTCCTATGACTTCTATGGTGATACTGACAGCNGTAGCTCAACCTTGTTTATTAATATAATTACANATATCACTTAAGTTAATTATGTCATGCGTATGCATANACATGTGTGTGTANGAGATAAGAACAGAAAGCTNGACCCACAAGGTGTAAGGATGGCTTAATGCTACAAAATAAACATGTTCTCTCNAGAAATGAAGAAATTTATAAAAATCAACATATTATAAGGCCAATTTTTAATTAGTTAACTAGTGATAATCAAGAAAGCCTTTGCCTTCCATAAGCCATATTTTAAACAAATATCTTAGTCAATGAGAAAATACCAGAGACATCTTTTCCAAATCAGACAAGAATCATTACTTATATGTCTCAGAGACACTACACAATTCACCAAGATCAGTGAAAGAAATGTGAAGTATAAGAGTTGGAATCAAAACTACAAGGTATTCAGGTCCAAGATGCTGTTATCTATACAGAAAATCCAGGAGGATCAGGTCCAGCAAAGTTGTTCAATACANGATCAACACACAAAAATCAATAATAGTACAATACTTTGGATTCTAAAAAGCTCCCATGAGATACCACAAAAAAATTGGAGAAAAGTTGTGAAGTTGCACAAAATATTTCCCATATAAATATATCAAATATTGTATCTAACTATTTTTGAGAATTCCCATAAATGAATGAGAAAAGATAGCAAACTTGGTAAGAACAAAGCTAGGGTGAGACTGGAGAGNTCTTCTAATCCCAGTGCTGGGAAGGCAGAGCTAACCTGGGGCTCACTGGTCATCCAGCCTCGCCAATCAGTAAGCTCCACTTTGAGTGAAAGACTTTATCTCAAAACACTTAGGTAGAGAGCAGTTGAGGGAGACACCTATCATCACCTCAGGCTTCCACATCCAAGTGCACACATGAGCAAAGGCACAGCATGCATGCATGCGCGCGCGCGCACGGACACACACAATCTTTTATTTAATGAGGAAAAGAAGCTGCACCTATGAAATAACAATAGGACTGGCTACATAAGTCCTACACAGAGACAACACCAGCTGACATGGCAACGTGAATGAGGGAACTCTCACAAGGCCCTGCCCTGAGAACTATGGGCAGTTAATGGCTGCTGAGAGAGGAAGAATCAGCCTCCTCCAGGGAGGAGTCCCCTGCTAGGTTATCCAGTCCCAAGTGACCGGCACTACATGCATACACGTGAGAACACCACCAAGTGGACCCAACAGGTTGCAGAAGTCATTAATTTGAGAGGGAGTAGGAGAGACATGGGAGGAATTGTGTGTGTGGGGGGGGGTATAAATACAATACTTATATACAAAATTCTAAAACATAAATAAAATCAGGAAAAGAAATAAATGAAGTCATGTTACAAAAGGAGGAATAGTAATACCACTATACATGAAAAGATGCTTATGTAATTGGTAAACATGTGTGGTGGTTTGAAAGAAAANGGCCCCCAAAGGGAATGGCACTATTGGGTGGTGTGGCCTTGTTGGAGTAGGTATGGTCTTGTTCGAGGAAGTGTGTCACTGTGGAGGTGGGCTTTGAGGTCTCATNTATGCTCAAGCCATGCCCAGTGAGACAGAACTCTTCCTGTTGCCTGCAACTCAAGATATAGGACTACTACTTGGCTACTTGTCCAGCACCATGTCTGCCTGCACACCACCATGTTGCACTGTGATTATAATGGACTGAACCTCTGAACTGTACACAAGCCACCTCAATTAAATGTTTTCCTTTATAAGAGTTCCTGTGGTCATGTTGTCTCTTCACAGCAATAGAAACCCTAGCTATAGAAACCCTAGCTAAGACAAGAAGTTGATACCAGGGACTGGAGTATTATTGTAATAGGCCTGACCATGCTTTTGTTTGAAGGAATAAGGACCTTAGGACTGTGGATAAGAAAAGCAGTTGAACACTTTAAGCTGCTTAATGGGCCATACTAGTAGAACACAGAAGACAATGATGCTGAGTGTTATTTAAACTGTGGGTGCCTAGACCAAGAGGTTTCAGAGGAGAAGGATATTAATATGTGGCCTAGAGACCAGTTTTGTGATATTTTGGTGAAGAATGTGGCTGTTTTTTGCCCTTATCTGAAAAGTCTGCCTGAGGCTAAAGTGAAGAGTTTTGGATTACTTGAGTTAGCAGAGGAAATCTCAAAACAGCCTAGTATAGACTCTGTTGTGTGGTTATTTGTGATAACTCTAATGAAGATTTATAATGAAACGGAGCAAGCTGAGCAGGGTAAATCACAAAATATAGAATATGAGGACAAGAGAAGCACCAGGAAGTGGAATGGAGCTAAAACCTGTGTTCAAAGAAATAAACAGATTAAGAAATGGGCAAGATCCCACCCAGATAAGTTTCCAGCTTGTGAAAAAGAATTAAAGAAAAATTTAGAGCCAGGTGTGGTGTTGCACACCTTTAATCCCAGCACTGAGAAGGCAGAGGCTGGTGGATCTCTGAGTTTGAGGCCAGGTCTACAGAGCAAGTTCCAGGACAGCCAAGTTTAGGCAGTGAAGGAAACCATGGAAAACAGAAAGCTGGTGAAGATGTAATTGAACAAGGGGGCCATGTTCCAGCCCCAGCAAGCAACAGATCTTGGCAGCTTTGGCCACGTGGTTCTGGCTTTAGAGTTAGGGATAGGAGAAAGGCATTATGGAACCTCCCTCCACGACTAAGGAAAGCTGCTGAGGCCAGGCATGTGTCAGGGCTGTCCCTGAATGGAGGCCTAGAAAGGCCATTGTGTGAAGCTGTGAAGATAAAGCCTGGATTGCCTTGGAGACCCCAAGATGTTGGAGATGACAGAGCTGTAGGATACCTACTAAGGAGAACTGCTAACAGGGAGTAGAACCAGCCCAAGAGAAAGAAGTGTGTTGCAGTCAACAAAGCTGAACAGAGTTGGAGATCTGAAGAGAGTTTTGACATCAGACATGGAGATTCAGAATTTGTAGTTTGCTCAGCTGGTTTTCGGTCTTGCTTTGGTCCAGTATTTCCTCACTATGCTCCCTTCCCTATGTTTAGGAATGTTAATGTATATCCTGTGCCATTATATGTTGGAAGTATGTGATTTGCTTTTTTATTTTGATTTTACAGATTACAGATAAGAGATTGTATGAATCTCAGAAGAAACTTTGAACTTTAGACTTTTAAATAAATTTGAGTGTTATAGACTATGGAGACTTTTGAAGTTGGACTGAATGTGTTTTTGTGTTATGATTTGACTATAAGCCTTTGGGGGCCAGGGAGTGGAATGTGGTGGTTTGAAAGAAAATGGCCCCCAAAGGGAGTGGCATTGTTGGAGTAGGTGTGGTCTTATTGGAGGAAGTGTGTCACTGTGGAAGCAGGCTTTGAGGTCTCATATATGCTCAAGCCACTTCCAGAAAGACAGATCGCTTCCTGTTGCCTGCAAGTCAAGATATAGGACACTCAGCTGCTTCTCCAGCACCATGTCTGCCTGCATGCCGCCATGTCACACCTTGATGATAATGGACCTCTGAAAATATAAGCCACCCCAATTAAATGTTTTTCCTTTGTAAGAGTTGCTGTGGTCATGATGTCTCTTCACAGCAATAGAAACCCTAACCAAGACACCATGGAAACACGGATGAGAAAACTGGGTACCATGTTATTCTCAGCATCACTGAAAAGAGTGAAGTCTGCAATTCCAAATGCTGAAGTGGATGTGAAGCGCTATGAACTCATAGACTACAGGTGCTACAACTACTTTGGAAAACAATTGGACACCGCCATAGTCATTGTCACACCACCCTGCCCACAAAGATGACCTTGTCTCTTTCTTCTGTCTTTACTGAAGGAGGCTGAGAAAGCTTAAATACCTTGCCATAGTACCCATAAGCTGTGAAGTTTCAGATTCTCCTTCCTTCTGCTTAATAGACAACGACTCCCTGAGCGGTGTTGAAGTAAGAACAGGCCCCCAAATCTGTCCATCTCATAAACATGAGCCCTGTGTGTGTGTGCTTCCAGGCAACTCAGGACATCAGGCTGCACCACCATGATACGCCAGCAGGGGGCAAGTCTGCCATCTGCCCTCTTCCCTGGTAAGGCATTGTCTCCTAACAATAGAAGGCTACCTTGTTTCATGGNGTATAAAAAAGTGAACATTTATTAAACAAAACCATGGAAAGGAAATAGTGAATCAGAGAAATAAATTGATAGTAATAATATCAAAATGACCACTAGCATAGTTCTATACCCATCATTCCACACTAAAAGACAGTTGTAAGCCTTAGCAAACAAATACATAGTATTGCCTTTTATTTTGTTGTTGNTGGTGGTGGGTTTTGTTTTTGTTTTCTTTGTTTGTTCATTTGAGACAGGGTCTCACTATATAGCCCTGGCTGACCTGGAATTCACTATGTAGACCAGGCTGGCCTCAAACTCACAGAGATGCATCTGCCTCTTCAATGCTGCGATTAAAGGCATACCCAGACCGTTTGTCGTTATTTAAAACTATCTCACCAGCATTAGCCATGGCTGCCTAGTAGCCTGCTAAGTGGCCAAGACGTATGTCATGTAACTTTCCTTAAAGAAAGGCATGTTGCTAGGCGTGAGCACTGGGCTGTCGTAAAGCAAAGTGAGTCAACATCTTTGTGTGCTTTGTACTTATGTTCACATCTATCTCCCTGGCAGCAATTCCCAGGAGTAGCACTATTGGAACCAAGAGAAATGAAAATTCTTAATGCTTGACCAAACCGCTTTCCCAATGAGGTCTGCTGTTTTATGTTCCTGTCTGTGTCAAAGTTATTGTTTGGGATGCAATTTTTTTCAGAGTTAAACCTTTAATTTGCTTTTTTTTTCTCTTCTCTCTGTGTGTGTGTGTGTGTGTGTGTGTGTGTGTGTGGTGTGGTATGCATGTGTGTACTGCTTGCATATTTACATGTTTGTGGGCACATGGATGTGTGTGTGTGTGAGAGAGAGAAGGAACACGTGTGAAGACCTGAGGTTGATGTCACAAATCTTCCACTGTCCTCAGTAGCCTTTCACCTTATTTACTGAAGCAGATCTGGTCTCTCACAAACCCAGAATTCACTCACGTCTTTTCTCCCTGGGCAGCCTGCTCTGGGCTGCCACGCCTGGGTTCTGGGGATCCAAACGCTGGTCCCCACTCTAGCACAGCCAGTGCTTAGCCACTCAGCAGCCTTCTTAGTCCATAGCCCTTTTGTTTGGAGGCCATTCTGGGTCATGTACAACCATAGTAAACATGTAGCAATTCCATATGCCTCGTGTCAGTGTCCACCCCCACCCCTAATGGTAACATCTTGCGGAGTTACAGCATATCCCTACCAAGATTTTGGCATCCATACGGTCAGGATACAAGAATGTTGCTCTTTACTGACCACATCCTGCCTCCCCCCATCCCACCTCCCCTCCTGGCCCCAGCAACCATTGATCTGTCCTCCAGCTCTCTAATAGTTCTTTTTAGCATTCCAATGCTATTAAATAAATGGATTCATAAGCTAAATTCTTGTCAAAACCAGAAGAAATAAGTTTACTGCTAGAGAGATAGAGAATGCATCCTTGATTGGCCTGTCTCTAAGCCAGCAGAAATGGAATGTNAGCATCATAATTTAAAATTATTACTATGACCATACCATATTGGTTACTTTTCTCAATGCTGTGATTATATCCCCACAGTGGAAGAAAGGAAGAGAAGGAGAGGAAGGGATGGAGGGAGGGAGAGAGGGAAGGAGGGAGGGGGGAGAGGGAGGGAAGGAAAGAGGGAAAGAGGGATGCAAGGATGCTTTATGTGAATTCATAGTTTGAAGGTGCAGTTCATCATGGTGGGGAAGACAAGGCAGATCTGCCATCAGGAAGCAGAGAGAGATGAGTGCAGACACTCCATACATTTTCTCTTCATTCAGTCCGGGATCCCAACCCATACAATGGTGCGGTGCACATAGAGGGCGGATCTTCCCACCTCAGTTAAGCCAATAGAGAAGCCGATCACAGACACACCCAAAGGTTTGTCTCTAGGTGACTCCAGATCCTGTCAAGTTGACAATATCAACCATCACACATACTAAAAAATGTAAAGGCATGGGTAAAATTAATTTTAATAATATATGTGTGTGAGATATGTGTGTCTGCACATGTGTGTGACCATGCACATGCCAGAGCGTGCACATGAGATCAGAGACAGCCTAGGGTATTAACAGGTCCTTGCCTTCTACCTGTTTGAGACAGCCTCTCTTGTTTGTTACCATGTAAGCCAGGCTAGCTGGCCAGCAGACTGCCTCCACTCCTCATCTCACAGGAGANGTGCTGGGATTAAAGATGGAAGCAACTGTGCCCAGTTTTACATGGGTTCTGGGGATCCTAACCCAGGTCCTCACACTGGCATGGCAAGCACTTTACCCACTGAGCCATCTTCTTGGGACCACTGCTGTGAAGGTTCTATCCTGCCCCATTCTAGGGGGTCATGGGCTCTGGGTGAGGGCCAGGACACAACGACTCCTTTACTCTCGGCTCCTCAGCNGACCTCTTGAAAAGCGTACCTTTCCTTCTGGCAATTTCTATGCTGTCCTACTCTGCACAGTCTTGAGTTGCCCTGTCCTACTCTAGTTTCTGACTTGTTCAGTGACGCAGCTGAGTCTGGTGTNGGACCACTATGCCCGCCCTTCTTGTACGTAGTACCTTCTGCATTGGGCTTAGCCACTTCAACGGTCAACATCTGCATCCTCTCCCGATGCAGGGCTGAAGGTTGCCATTTGCCATGAGCGTCTTTTTCATACNGACTCTGTGCAGAAAGGCATTCCTGAATTATCTATGAGATGGAAAGACTGAGCAAGATGCCCGAGGGGCTCAGCTAGGACAGAAGTAGGAGCCAGACGGCCATCCTGGGGCTGCCGCAGTAAGGCAGAGCTTTACGCGTGGCTGCCTCCATGCAGCCTCTTCCACACCGATGCTCTCAGATACCCAGTGGGTTGCAGGCCTGTGAGATGGTATTGTCAGCTGAGGAAGAAGAAGAAGGCAGTCTCCTGCCTTTCCCCACCTTGTCATGAGGTGTCAGTCACCCAAGGGCCCAGTGAGTTGTGAACTCCACCCCATCTTGACTCTGCATTCCNTCCCCAGGCCTTTAATTCTGTCANCCAGTCAGGTGAGATGAAGATTTCTNTTAAACGACTCTAAGCAACTGGACGCATCTCTGAAGAAGTGTAAGGCACCTGCCAAGGGCACAGATGGGGAGGTGGGTCACAGGCAAGGCCTCCCAAGGGCCGTGGGGCCACCTCCCAAAGCCATGGGAGTCAATGGACTTGCTTTGCCTCACTTAGCCTTGGGCTTCCTCCAGACCAGGCCATTGAAGGTCCCGGGTTTACTCAGACATCTTTTTATCTTAAGTTACAGGGATGGGAGGGGGTAGGGAACAAGACAAGAACTCACTCCTTAGAGAAACTCAGCACCTTCCTTAAGCCTTTCTGCCCTTGCTCACCTGTCAAGGCTCTCACCCTGAGGGGCTGGTACACTATTTTCCTTTTTGCACCAGTCCTCAAGGGGCTGGGAACTGAGGTTTGAGAATTGTTTCCTGGACCCTTAGAAACCTGTCCAGCTTTTCTGTTTGACGCTTGAACCCAATGGAGCAAAGCTGGGACATGTGGGCGAAAGGTGGGGATGCAGGGTGGTGGAGAGAGAGCGGGGGAGGCCCGGGCATGTGCCCTACATAGCGCAGAACGCTGATTTATAGTAAAATAGGCTGGAGGCGAGGAAGCGGTGCTGGGGAGGTATTTATAGCAATACGGCCATGCTTTGTAGCAGGCAAGGCCACACTTGACTGTCTGGAAAGTCCTTCTGCAGCACACACAGCCTTTCTCTCAGGAGGANGGGNCCTCAGCAGGGCACCAGGCNGGGCNGGGAGCTTCTCTAAATCCAGGCTGGTTTCCCTCCTCAGGCCCTCCTCTACCTCCCNAGGAGGAAGAATTGGCACAGATGGGGGAAGGGAGGGAGGGAGGGAGCNAGATTTCTCCTGGAACATAAATATTGACTCTCATCATCAGGGGAGGCCCCGGAGTAACCAGGAATAGCTTCTANCCAGCAGAGACGTTCAGTAGCCGCCTCCTCCCCCAATTCCTTTCCCTCTGTCCTCTTCCCTTCCTTTTCCTTCCTTCTTCCTGTTTCTTCCCTCATGATCCTCCTCCTTTTTCCTCTCCCTCTCTCTCCTCCTTCCCTCCTTGTCCCTCTCTCTTCTTTTTTCTTCCTCTTCCGTCTTCTCCTCTTCCTTCTTCTGCTCCCCCTCCCCCTCCCCACGGGCATTTACCTCTGTCTCCTCCTCTCTCCTTCATCTTCATCCCTTCTTCTCTCCCCTCCATTCCCTCTTTTACAATCACTATTTTATAAGGAAACTGTCCGACTTGAGTGACACTCATGCTAACGGGGGAAACTGAAGCCATCAGCGCTTTTATCCCAGGCAAGAAGCTGACAGTGTTGAGGAAAATTAGGTCAGAGTTTCTCTGCTTGTCACTCTCCCAATCTCTGCTCTTCAGAAGAGTGTTCCCAAGCCGGGGACCCAAGTAGAACGTGGCAACTAACCTCTGTAGCCCTGCAGGAGCCAGGCCAGGGGGTGAAGAGCAGTCAGCAGAGCAGAACCCGAATGCTGGTGGGCCAACAGGGCTGGTTTCAGTCCCCGGGTCACCCACACTTTAGCTGGTCAAGTGACTTCCGGCCGATTCCCAACCTCTGCATCTAAAAGGGGGGTGAGATGACGTGTGCAGCCACACCCAGACACAACACAGGCAAAGACCAGAAGAGCATCATGAAAATGGCAATCATGAAAGAGGAAACGAACACATATGAGGCACCCTCACCCCACACAGTAAGATGCAGAGCTGACTCTCCCTCAAACGCCCTGGGTGGAGAAGGCGGTAATGCCGCTTCTTTGAAAGGCTGGAAGATGGAGTGGGGAGGTGTCACCCACTAAGAATCTCAGAGCCCATAAAACCACCNNTGGGAAATGAAGGTGGGAGAGAGATCAAAACAAGCCAGCTAAACAAAAACAGAGCATTGTCAGAACCGCCTGGCCCTCTCTCCTAAAATTCGAAAAGCAAGTGAAGCTAAATAAGAATATTAAGTCCCATAAAATAATTGTAAATATACCNGAAGTAATTATGTAGATAATTACAAAAGAACAGTATCACTGCCTATTTCCTCTCTTGACAGTAGTAAAAAAGATACTGAATGATACGAATATAATTATATTGCTGAGCTTCCCTAGAATTATAATATTCTGTGTGTGTGAGTGTGAATGTTTGTATGTGTGCAGATGCACATGTTTTTGGGTGTGTGCATGCATGTGTGTGTGAATGCCCATATAGAGGTCAGAGGTCAACCCAGGTGTCCTTTCTCAAGTACTTGTTCCCCTTGTTTTTGAGACAGGGTCTCTCATTGGCCTGGAATTCACCAAGTAAGCTCAGCTGGCCAGCCTGTGATTTCCAGGGTCTGCCTGTCTTGGCCTCTGCATGGCATCTTGCCTGGCCTTTTTTACATAGGTTCTAGAGACTCAAACTCAGGTCCTTATGCATAGGAAGCCAACTGAGCCATCTCCTCACCAGAATTACAGTGGTTTTGACAATAATAATGCAAAGACACGGGAGCAAAGTTGTAAAAGACAGAGGAAACATCAGCAAGTGGNAACTCCGAACCACAGGAACNAAGAGAAGCAGAAAGAACAGATCGAAAGGTCAGTCAGTGTAACCAATCGAAATCAAGAGGTCGAGGCAAGGGGATTTCTAGTTCAAGGCCAGCCTGGGCTACAAAGTGACAGTCTGCTTTCAACACTGAAAATAAAGAATAGGGACTGGAGAGATGGCTCAGTGGTTAAGGGGACTGACTGGTTGCTCTTCCAGAGGACCCGTTTGGTCCTTAGCACCCACATGGCAGCTCTCAACCCTCTGTAACTCTAGNCCCAGGGGATCCAACACCCTCNTCTGGCATCCGTGAGGCACTATATGCATGTTGTGCACAGACATACATTCAGACAAACACTAATTATATACATAAAATAAAATAAGTATTTTAATACAAATAAAGATATAAAATAAAAACAAACTGTGCACTTCCTCCGTGTCTGGCTGTCAGGTATGTTAGCTTCTTCAGCCCAGAACACTCTGTGAAGTGCNCTCATCATCATCCCTTTGTATGATACTGCAAAAGGTTATTGGAGGATTCAGAGTTAATATGCACTTGGAACAGTGCTTGGCACGTGTCCTGCCCAAGAAACATCTGCCGNTGGGAGGCTGAGATACGCACAGCAGAGGATTGCGAGCCCACCACTGGGGTTCCGAGGAAGGGGGAACAGCGTGGCCTGGCCCAACTCAGCAGGCTATGGCAGCCTGGGTCTGACGGATGGCTGTTGTCACCAGAATTAGATCAAGTCTGCACAGTTTCCTGTCTACATCTATTAAGTTGCAGGGTACAAAAATTGTTTTCCATTTCTCACTGGTTTTTATCACACCCTATAGCCACGGGGGAAGCGGGTGTTACATGCTCCTCAGAGTTGCTGGAGGTGTGAGCCGGCGAGATCATGGGAGCTGGCTTCTAATTGGCGACAATTAAGTCTACATGTCACTGAATTATGGAGTTTGCAGCGCCACCACCATGTTTAATTTAAAGGAGGGAGATACTGTGTGATGGCACCTCCCCTGAAGGGTGTTGGCTTTTCTGAAACAGCTGTAAGATAAAAATCCATTTCTTTTGTCTCAGAAGTTTGGGTGGTGGTTCTTCTCACAGGATTGGTGTTTGGTGAGCTGCCGGGTCTCTTGTGCTGGCCAGAGTGCCTGATGTGCCCTGTGGCGAAGCTGAACCTTAGTAGCTAAAGAAAGGTCTGCACTGACANTTCAAAGATGGTGGAGCTGGCGTCATCCATCAAAATGGAAAACTCCAGGGACAGATAGGTTTGTCTAAAAACTTGCTCTTNTCCCTTTCCTCTCTCCTTTCTCCTTCTCTTCCCTTTTATTTGCTCTCTCGGGACAGTCTCTTGTTGTGAGATTATTTTTCTGTCATCAATTTCCACTTTTATTACATATTTTATTATATATTTCCTTCCTCCTGCTTTAGGGAGAAGGTTTTCATTTTAATTGAATCTTCTTGA
>LZPO01097105.1:76120-87723 GCA_001675575.1 Neotoma lepida
ACATGCACACACACACACACACACACACACACACACACACACACACACACACCCTCTTTTTCTTTCATTGTCCTATTTTGATGCTGCATCTCTGTGCTGAGTACCAGGTCATTCTCCTGAAGAGAAACAGGTGTGAGGGCCCAAGTTCAGTCCCCAGCACCCAGTGCTTAGGAGGCAGGCAGGTGGGTGTCTGAGGCTTGCTGGCCAGCCAGCCCAGCCTACTCAGGCAGCTCCAAGCAAGAGACACTGCCTCAAACACACAACACGAATAGCTTCAGATGAATGACACCCAAGGGTGTCCTCTGGCTTCTACACCTTCACGCGCACATACACACAGGTTTACACACACATGTGAACTTTCATGTACATACACACAAAGAATCCACTTGGCATTTCCTTTATGGAAGTTTGTTTATAACATGTTTCCTGGTTTTGTTTGTCTAAGGATATTCCCATTTTGCCTTCGATGATGAGAGATATCTCTACTGGGTATAAAAGTCTACGACGATGAATACTTGTTTCAAGAACATTGAAAGTGTTGTCGTGTTAGATTCTGACTTTCACCATTTCAGTGTCTGACATCTGTCTCAGCGCTGCCTCTGGTTGGNCTGGTAACTTGCCACTGAGNGCTAGACATTCACATGGGAAACCCGTAGGCGCTCCTGGAGGTGGTTCTCTTGTTCCCTTGCTAATTGGCATGTCACTAGAGGACCCTCCTACATCCCAACAGGAGTGAACTGGTTAGAAGACAGCTTTCAGTCTTTGCAGAGACNGATCTCTGTCACCTCCCAGGTCTCACAGTGNAAAGTCTGGGGTGTCTGTTAGGCCCATCCTCCTTGGTGAGCTGAGGTGACCTCTCATTTTGATTCCTTACTGTCAAANCNCAACTGAAAGATCTTCTCAGCCCTGGGCTCAGCCTCTCAGACTCACTCTGTATGAACAGACACATACTTAAATGGGAAAGTTGCACAAANTGCCAAGCTCATCTCTGCATCTCCTCTGCCTTCATCTCCTCACCTCTGAAATCTTGATTTTCTTGATGCTTGTCCAACATCTTCAAACTGACTTCCCTCCTTTAATATAACTCTTCTACTCATTTTCAGCAGGAGGATTTGCCTAATCTGTGCTAGTTATTCATAGCCAGAAANGGCTATTTTTAACATGCTACTTAATCACAGCCAAAAATAGCTTTTTAAATTCCTGTTCATGTTTCTCCCCCCTCATCAGANTCCAACTGTTTTCATTATTGTGGCTGCATCATAAGAATAATTGCCTGGTATTTGCTANTCATTTGTCATCATCCTTAAAATAAATTCCCTGGCTATTTGCAAATTTGCAAATACCTCTCTAGGGTAACCCCAGAATCATGGCATTTTCTAAAGAACTCATTGTAGGGGCTGCAGAGATGGCTCAGTGGTTATGAGCACCTGCCATTCTTGACGTCCAATGGTAACTCACAATCATCTGTGACTCCAGGGGACACAGCACCCTCTTCTGGCCTCTGTAGACACAACATATATGTGGTACACATACATGNGCTCATACACATAAAATAAAAATAAATACATTCTAAAATAATAATAAAAATAAAAACAGCTCATTCTATTAAATTCATAGATTAGGGGAGATTTTTTATGACATTGTTTTTCTATAAAAAATATGAAATATCCTTATTTATCAATATTAGTTTATATTTGTCAATAAAGTTATTTTATGAGTGTGTGTGTGTAATATGTGTGAGTGTGGGTATTCACATGACAGAGGGCCTCCAGGCTCAGTCCTCTTCTCCATCTTGTTGTGTGTGTGGGTGTGTGGGTATTCACATGACAGAGGGCCTCCAGGCTCAGTCCTCTTCTCCATCTTGTTGTGTGTGTGTGTGGGGGGGGTATTCACATGACAGAGGGCCTCCAGGCTCAGTCCTCTTCTCCATCTTGTTTGCTGCAAGGTCTCATGACTGCTGGGCACACCAGGATAACTGACCAGCAAGCTTCTGAGTGTTCTCTTGTCTTTGCCTCCTATCTCACAATGGGAGTGCTAAGACGGCTGATGTCTTTATGTGGGGTGTGGAGATCCAAACTCAAGTCCTTATGCTTACATAAATACTTTTTCACTGTGCTGGTCAATTTTTGTCAACTTGACACAAACCTAGACATATTTGGGAAGGGGAAAATCTCAAAAAAATGCCTCCATAAGATTGTCCTTTGGGGCATTTTCTTGATTGATGTGGGAGGGCTTAGTCCACTGTCGGTGGTACCACTCCTGGACAGGTGGTCCTGGGTTCTATAAGAAAGCAGACTGAGCAAGCCATGGGGAGCAAGCCAGTAAGCAGGGCTCCTCCATGGCCTCNGCATCAGCTCCTGCCTCCAGCTTCCTGCCTTGAGTTCTGACCCTGACTTCCCTCAGTGATGGACTGTGACCTGAGAGTTGTAAGCTAAAATAAATCCTTTGCTCTCCAAGTTGCTACTGGTCATTGTGTTTATTACAGCAACAGAAAAACAAATTAGTATATACATTGAGCCATCATTCCAGCCCCGTATTTCTCTTCATAAGCACCAGTACGTAATTTACTGTTTAGTTCCAACAGTTTACCATTTTGTTGCTGTATTTTTCCCGTGCATCATCATTTCTATTTGACTGTTATTCCCATGTAGCTATTTTTGCATCCAACCATTTATATAACCCCTTGGATTTTCTTGGTTTGGTTTGGTTTTGAGACAGGGTTTCACACTGTAGTGCAGGCTGGCCTGGAGTTCACTGTGTAGCCCAGAGTAGCCTCAAATCCACGCCAGCCCTCCTGCCTTATCCTTCCAAGTGCTAGGACCTCAGACGTGAGCCACCAGGCCTGGCTGGATTGTTTTTAGTATCACTTTTTCCAGCTGACTGACCTGGATGTCTGTGTCTATATATCACATAGGTGATGATGTACCTAGAACGTTCCCAGTCATTGATGTTTGTCAGTTTTCTGTAACTATTTCTGTAATGATTACAAATACCTAAGTTGATCAACCCTTTCTTTAGCAAAGGTTATTTTGGGTCACGATCCTGGAGATTTCAGTTCGTGAATACTCGCCCTCATTACTCTGGGCCTGTGGTGAAGCAACACATCATGGTGGGGTGTGCAGCTCTTCTCAAAGAAAAAGAAAGAGAATTAAGTCCCATATCCCCTTCAGGACCATACCTCCAATTGCCTAAAGACTTCTCTTTAGGCCCCCCTCCTAAAAGTTCTACCACTTCCAACACCTGGACATTTAGATAATATATTAGCACTGAGGGAAGGCATTTTGCGTTTTATATGGGAAGCCTAGACGTTTCCCAGGGCATCTAGGGTGGTGTGGAATCCTTACTCTGACACATCCTTACCCCTGTCAATGAAGCAGACAGTGGTAGCTGAGCAGAGCCCAAGGGACCAAGTTCTCAGTGGAGCCAGGAGAGCACTCTTCATGCTGGAGAGGTATGGAACTCTTCGTGGATGTACAGTGTGGGGCCTCTGCTGTACCTCAGGTAGCAGGGCCTTTGAAACCTTTCAAAGTAGGTCTGATGGTACTTTTAGGATTGCTAAGATGGTATGTTTCCTTCTGAAATGCCACTTGTAAGAATTTATCCTGAAAAAATACTTGCAAATGCCCCCTTGATAGAGGTGAGTAAGTTTATTCANTGATTTTTATAATAAGAACATATTTGAAAACAACTGTTCTGTAGTAGGAAATGGCTATCTCGCTTTGAGCATATGCAAATCAGAAAATATGCATTCTGAAGCTATTAAAATAGTGCAAAATGTTGATAATATTAAGTAAAACAACATCAAACTACACTGTGTGTACATATGGTATAGTAAAGTGGTCCCAGTTTTAAGGCATAGAAAATTTTAAGCTGCACAGGAAAATGCTGCAAAGGCAGTGATGCGGTGATGCGCAGGAGTTAACCCTTTCTCACTGTTGTGACAACAAAGGCAGTNATGCGGTGGTGGTACGCAGGAGTTAACCCTTTCTCACTGTTGTGACAATGCCTGAGGGCAGGGGGAATTTGTTTGGACTCAGAGTCTGGGGTACAGTCTATTGTGGTACAGAAGATGTAGCAGTGAGACTGACTCTCGGGAGGGGAGAGAGAAATGGATGCTGATCGTCTACACAGCATCTCCTTTTCCTCTTCTTGTTTAGTCTGGGAGCCCAGCCCTCAGGACGGCACTGCCCACATTACCCTTCAGTTGATCCTTTCTGGAAACACCCTCACCTATAGATGCACCTCCAGATGTGTTCCCTAGATGATTCCAAATCCTGTCAGGTATACAGTGAAGATTAACCATCACAAGGTGTCCTGTTGGACCTTCATGGTCACCTGACTCCTGCCGGATTCTGTCGGCAACGAGTATTGACCCTTGCTGGTTGCCCACAATGCCTCTTGGTCTCTATGAAACCTCGTTCACCAACCACCTCTTTCCAAACCAAGGGTGCACGGAGTTTTAACCAACATTGACCTCCACTTTGGGCGGTTTGGGGACACAGTGTGAGGGGGTTTGCCAAGGTTCTNTATCCTCTGCTTGATAGGCCAAATTCCTGGCAGACAGGCTGGCTGTGGCTTAATCATAGAACAGTGTGTTAAAATGCAGAAAGCATATTCCTTGGGTCCTTCTTTTATTGAAGGACAATGCATCCTTGCCCAGTAATTCTCAAACCCTAACAAGAGCATCAGCAATATAACAGAGAGAGACTGGTAGAGCCAGAGGGGAGAACAAGCTATTTGACAGTTCCCCAGTCAGCAGCTGTGTGACCATTTGGTGGAAAGTGGTATCTCAAACCAAGACAGAGCAAGTTTGGAGAGAGAAGCATGAAATGACAGTGAGGTCTCCAGGCTTCAGGTGATGGTCCCTTCTGAGCCCCTGTGTGTTTGGTACTTAGCACTCCATATGTTTGGGTATTTTTCATCCATGTCCTCAGAGATGCTACTTTCCCAGCATGAGCTCATCCTGTATCCATCATCACACAGAGCAGTGTAACTCCTCATAGCATAAAGTCCTAAAATCTCTTCCGTTGGCTGGTATNGAGGGGAGATGGGAGGGCTGAAATCTGTTAGGTAGCCCATGCTGGCTATTGGTGGGAAGCTCAGCAAAGTGTCAACCAGAGTGTCTGTACCTACCCTGTAATTGGGTGACAATCAGGTGTTTTTTTTTTTTCCTGTAGAGAAGCATTTTCATCTGTTAGAACTGGGATACTATTGACATCTGGTGATGGTGGATTGGATAGGGATGCCCCTAAGCATCCTACAGTGTACATGGGTGTGTAGGATAGGGATGCCCCTAAGCATCCTACAATGTACATGGGTGTGTAGGATAGGGATGCCCTAAGCATCCTACAATGTATATGATTGACGACCCTCACAACAAATAATTTCCCAGTCCCAAAAGTCAGTAGATTGAGAAACCCCATTCTAAAGCATGGTGATCTCAGGTTGGCCATCCCTGAGACAGCTCCTGGGAAAATCTAGTATCTTCTCGTGGCCAAAAAGGCCCATAGCACCACTCCTATGTACTTTCTTGTTGTTGGTTGTTTTTGCTCTTTTGGGGGGCCCACCACCCAGCTCCAATAAATCATACACAGAAGCTTATTCTTCATTATAAATGCCCGGCATTAGCTTGGCTTGTTGCTAGCCAGCTTTTCTTAACTTATCCCATCTACCTTTTGCCTCTGGGCTTTTACTTTTCTCTTACTTCTATAAATCCTACTTTCACTCTTACTCTGTGGCTGGCTGTGCTGGGTAGCTGTGTGGCTGTGTGGCTTGGGTGGCTGTGTGGCTGTGTGGCTGGGTGGCTGAGTAGCTGGGTGGCTGGGTGGCTGGCCCCTAGTGTGTTCCTCTCCTTGTTCTTTTGCTCTTTCCTCTCTTTCTTCCAGATTTCTCCTCCTGTTTATCTTATCCCATCTACCTTTTGCCTCTGGGCTTTTACTTTTCTCTTACTTCTATAAATCCTACTTTCACTCTTACTCTGTGGCTGGCTGTGCTGGGTNTCCTACTTTCACTCTTACTCTGTGGCTGGCTGTGCTGGGTAGCTGTGTGGCTGTGTGGCTTGGGTGGCTGTGTGGCTGTGTGGCTGGGTGGCTGAATAGCTGGGTGGCTGGGTGGCTGGCCCCTAGTGTGTTCCTCTCCTTGTTCTTTTGCTCTTTCCTCTCTTTCTTCCAGATTTCTCCTCCTGTTTATTCTCTCTGCCTTCCAGCCCNACCTATCCTTTCTCCTGTCTTGCTATTGGCCGTTCAGCTCTTTATGAGACCATCAGATGTTTTAGACAGGCACAGTAACACAGCTTCACAGAATTAAACAAATGCAACATAAACAAAAGTAACACATCTTAAAATAATATTCTACAACAGTTTCTTAATCAGAACAGTCACAAACATGTCTAGATTCAAGGGAAAGAGATGCATGCCCCACTTCTCAAGGCAAAGAATATCAAATAATTTATGATCATTTAAAAAGTTATCTATTTTATTTTTATTTTATGTGTATGAGTGTTTTGCTTGCATGTTTGTATGTGCACCACGTGCATGCCTGCTACCTGCAGAGGTCAAAGATATTGGATCCCCTGAAGCTGGAGTTATAGATTGTTGTGAGCCACCATGTGGGTTCTGGGAACTGAACCCAGGTCCTCTGCAAGAGCAGCAAGTACTTTTAACACTGAGCCATCTCTCCAGCCCCTGTGGTCATTTCTTAACTCTCCTCGAAGATAATGAGGCCATTCTGGAAGGAAACAGNCAAGGGATCAAGGTCCACTGGGTGTCCTCTGGTCACCTTATCTGCTGTCTGCTGGCCACACCAATGCTGAGTCAATAGATCAGCTCAGAAAAGCAGCTGTCACTGGTTCCCAAGCCTTGTCAACAGTCCCTACTCCCCAAACCCTTCATCAAAGCTCTCCTGGAGTTTCTCTGAACCAGCCGNGTATTGACCCAGGGTGTCTATTTGACTGTCTTTCTACTCTTCTCCCATTGAACCTCATCTATCTTCCTACAACCCTTTGTACCTGCTACCTCACCTACCCCTGAGTCCCTGGGCACTTCATCTCAAAGTCCTTTCATGACTGGCTTGGGCAGGGAAATGTACCATTAGTGATTTAATCTCCACAAGACATTTCTCTCTAATTGCTAGTCATGGATGATAATTAGCAGCCGTTAATTCCTGATCATTAACAAGCTATACTTAGAGGTAATGGCACCGGTAATCATCATAAACCATGCAAAACCATCATGTTCCCAGGCCCCAGTTTCCAAAGGATGACATTGCATGGTGATAGCTTCAGTCCAGGAGGGAGCTAGTACCCTTCATTTTTGTTTCTGACAGCAGTGGTCGGAGAACTGATGTCTCTCATCTTTAGTCTCATGTTCTTCTTTGACTGTAGAAATAATGTGTGTTCTTTTAGAAGCCTTCTGGAGCACGGAAAAGTATAAAGAACATAAAACATATATAACCTAATCACCTAGAGCATCTTCCATCGATATTAGGGTTTATTTCTTCCCACTCTGTACCTTTTCCACACAGTCAAGTGTCTGTTAAACTCATGGTTTTGCAGTCTGCTCTGTTCATTGACCATCCTAAGGTGAATATCTCTCATGTGATGGCAATTTATAATACAACTTGTCCTCCTCTTTCATCAGAGAGAGAGAGAAAAAGCTTTAACTGTAGAGGGATGAGAGTCAGGAAGCAGAGAAGTGGGCATCAGAACAGGGCAAGGGAGATGGCTTGATAAGTGAGTGATGTGTTTATGGGCCAAGCCTGAGAAACTGACTTGGACCCCCAGAACTCCCATNAAAGATCTGTCCATATATTGGTATTTTGCACTTTTGTTCTTCAAAATAACAGACTGGCTTGTCTCTGGTAGTCCTGTCTTCTGGAACTTGATTGCCTGACATGGGGTTAAGGGAAATACTAGTCTCGTTGCTTACAACATGGTTTTCAGAATCAGAAATGCTGAGTCATAGTGGCCCACCATGGAAATGACACCAGAAGCTACACCCCAGGGGCACCCCATAGGAAGCCCCAAAACATCTGTTACTCTAACCCTTATGTAAGACTTAGTCATTTAGAAAATTATCTAAAGACCAGTGTCTTACACATTTCTAGATTCTGGAAGGTCCTCTTTGNGTGTTTCTCCATCNCCTGAATACTCTTTGAGCGCATTCATTTCTCCAGTAGAAAATTATATGGTCTAGGCAGAGAGTTTGGAGTCNGATCTGGTTTTAATCCAGTCTGCCACCTAGGATATCCTGTAGGCTGCTTGACACCCCTAAGCCTCAGTTTCCCCATCCATGAAATGAGCTTACCACTACCTACTCATGGGGGGGTAAGGGATTGGGGAGGGCTTTGTGCAGTAATTGACAGTCTGTACTTTATAAATAAATATGACACCACAATNAAAGTATACCTATGTTTACAATGAATTGCTAATTTTTTGCTTTTCACTCCCCACCCCATATAGTTGTCCCATTCTCCGAAAAGGGAGGGGACCCTTGGGGTTTGCCTAAGCACACTTCAGATTTTAGGGCCTGTTCTTAATAGAGTTCTCAGGCAAGGTCACCTTCAGCCTCTTCTTTTATGTTTTTTTACTGATTTGGATCCAATCTCCTCTCCACTTTCATCTCTCCAAATCTCTAAGACCCAAATCTTTCTCATCTCTGNCAAGCTTAACATTAAAATTGGCTGCTCAGCTTCCGCCGGGCAACAGCTGTCGTATTTCAGGCATCCCGATCTGTCTGCTCTGGGAAAAGTGGGGTTTTAGTCCATTGTTACTGAATAATAATACCCTACACCGAGTCCAGCCTTGGCTTTTGCAAGCTACAGTCCTATCCACTGCGGCCATTAATCCCCCAGCAATTCTGGGGAGGGGTCAGAACAGGTCTTTTCTATCCTCCAGAGGAGNAGCATGGCTCCCAAAGTGGGTTTCCCGGGCCCCTTTTGTGGCCAGCTAAGTCTGGGGATATTTTGAGTAAGTGAAAGCAAACTGTGTTGTCAGCCTTTACCCCATGCAATGCAATTCTTCAAAACCAGGATACAGTGCCTCCTGACACCTCCCCCCCCGCCCCCCCCCGGGTAGAATATTCCACAGAGCTATTGCTCTAGCCCTCAGCATATTGTGTAGTGGATGACTTAGCATTTCACTTTTCCCTTCCTTGTGAAAGTCAGTGCAGGAAGGGTTGTAGAGCCTTAGCATTCCGCACTCTGCCTTGCAGGCCCACTGCCTGAACACACCTCCAGAGCACCCTTACATGGCCCATTCTGAAGCTCTCCCAACTCTCCCCATGGTCAGCTGCTAGGATAGGGCTGCTGCTGTGGAATGACCCCTTCCAGGCAAAGAGCGCCAACACCCTGTCCCCTGCCACCCAGAAGTGAGCTCAGCTTTGCAGACAAACCTGGTATCTGATGCTTTCCAGGTATCTACCTATGCTTAGATCTCAGCCAAGCATGACATCATCCCTCAGTAGGGTCCTCGGGACACCACCCAGGCCCTGTGCTTGGTGGACCCTGCCAAGGCAATACTGTACTGTTTCAAAGTCTCTAACCTTGGAACACTCAAAGTTGTCCACACCATTGGAACTTTGTGGCAGGGCTGCAATAGGTGTGACCCTTGTCCTTGTCACCCTAGGCTTACATCTTTTAGAAGTGGCTCTGCCTCTGCCTGCCTTCTTCTGGGCTTAGGTCACATTCTGAGCCTTCCTATATATCAGTAACTGTTTTCATTGTAACCAAATGCATATGACAAAAGCAACATGAGGAAGAGTCTGTTTTAGCTCAGGGTTTGAGGGTACATAGTCCCCTGTGGTGATGAAATCATGGTGGCAGGGGGCATGAGACAGCTGGCCACATTGTGCCTATAGGAAGCAGGGAGAGGCAAATAGGTATGCTCAGCTCCCTTTTCATTCAGATTAGGACCCTGCTCTATAGACGCCACTGTCCATGTTCAGGATAGGTCTTCCCCTTCAGTTAAACATTTCTGGAGATATCCTCACAGCATAGCCAGAGGTGTGTTTCCATGGTGACTCTAAATCTAATCAGGCTGGAATCATACTCTCATAGCAGGTGCCACACTGCAATGCTGTCNCTTGTTAACTTGGCACAGTGTTTCTCAGACTTTAGTGAGCAGACAGACTCACCTGGGTCTTCTTATATGCAAATTGATTTAGCTACATTTTCTCATCACTATNACAAAATACCCAATAGAAGCAACTTAATGGATGAAAGATTTATTTGGGTTCATGGCTCTGGTCNATCCATCACAGGGAGGAAGGCATGGAGCTTGTGGCAGCAGAAGAGCCTCCTCACATCTTGGTGAAGCCAGAACCAGAGGCAGATATAACTTCCTGGTCTGTCCCCAGTGCCCCACTTCCACCTGCTGGACCACAGTACCAAAGGTTTCATAACTCCCCCCAAACAGCACTACCAGCTCGGACCCAAATATTCAAAAACACAAGCCTATGGGGAATTATTTCAGACCCCTAACCCATAACCACATTGGAGGGTTCAGAGTCTGCTTTTCAAACCAGCTCCCTGGCGATGCCAATGCTTCAGGTCCATGGACAGCACTTGGAAGAGCAAAGATCAATTTTTCNCAACTTCATATTAGAATTACCTGGGAGTACTTTTTCAATGTAGTCACTCAGGTCCTGATGAACATCCTGTCCTGACTCTGTGAGGCAACCCAGAATAAAGGACTCTTAGACACTCCTGGGTGAGTCTTGGTTGCAGCCACAGTATAGAAGTTCCAGGCCAGGCCACAGGCTCTGTGGGGCTAGACCCATCTGCTCTACTCCCCACTACTTCCCTAAACCCCAGAAGCATCAAATGAATTCATGGCTCACCTTGCAGACTCTCAGCTTTTCTCTGGATGGTTCAGAGCTGGCCCCGGACAGTAAAGAGCTCTAGNCAGGGAACAATCACTCCACATCCACTCAGGTGGATTTGGGAGGCCTGTTGAAGTTGACCTTTGGTCTGGCTGTTTTACATGTGCTGACCCAGTCTCCCATTGGATCAGAGTCCAGTGAGGAACACTTCCCACAAGCAGCCTTCTCTGTCCCTTTGTGTCTCCCCAAGGCCACTGCCCACCTCTGGAGCCTGCTGTCAGAGAGCAGTTGATCCCCAGAGACCTTCACAACTCAGAGGAACCCACCCAGGGGAGCTTGATCACCACTTTTTCCTGTCTGGTGTCTCAGCCATGGCCCTCAATGGGTTACATTGGACTGCTTTGGGGGCACCGTTGTTCTAGATAGGTAGTTCTTAAAGGGCAAGGGCAGAATGCTCATCTTTGTATCTCTCATATCTGGCAGGATGCATGGATGGATGGATGGATGGATGGATGGATGGATGGATGGATGGACAAATGAATGGATGGAAGATAGATGGACAGATGGATGGATGGATGGATGGACAGATGGATGGATGGGTGGATGGGTGGAGAAATGGATGGACAAGTGAGTGGATAGATGGATGGACAAATGAATGGATGGATGGATGGATGGATGGATGGATGGATGGATGGATGCAGAGATGGATGGACAAGTGAGTGGATAGATGGATGGACAAATGGATGGATGGATGGATGGATGGATGGATGGATGGATGGATGGATG
>LZPO01097105.1:141535-153052 GCA_001675575.1 Neotoma lepida
TGTGTGTGTGTGTGTGTGTGTGTGTGTGTGTGCAGTGCCCATGGAGGCCAGAAGAATGCATTGGATCCCCTGGAACTGGAGTCCAGTTGATTTTGAGCTGGCACGTGGGTGCTGGGCTCTCTGAAAGGGCAGTAACCACCTTTAACTGCGGAGCCATCTCTATAGTCCCCTCCAATTTTTTTAACTTAATAAACTGTGAACATTTTTGTGGTATTATTTTGTATTAGTCAAATGCACTCTATTATAATTAATTGAACAATCTCCTATAGGTGGACACTTGCATTATTTTCATATTTAATTTCTTAGATAATATGATTAACATGTTTATAGAGATACCTTGAAGGGCATCTCTGATTCTGTTCTTGGGTTAAACTATTTTGCTTTGTTTTATTTTTGAGACAGGATTACACTGTGTAGCCCTGGCTAGCCTGGAATTCACTGTGTAGACCAGGCTGGCCTCAAGCTCGAAACTTACAGAGATCTGCCTGCCTCTGCCTCCTGAGTGCTGTAAACAAAAGTGTGCACCACCACACCTAGGAATGTAAATTATTTTGTAAATGGAAATGCCTAGATTAAAGAAAAAGCTTCTATTTAGNGTGATGGGGCATGCCAATAATTTCAACACTCAGCTGTACCGGGTAAGTCACAAATTTTAGGCCAGCTGGGGTTTATANTGCAAGCTTGTATGAAATAAGTAAAAAAACAGTTTCTGTTCAGTTAAGATTGCTAACTCGGTAAGTGCCATAATGGCTGCTGTCGCTACTGTTTGTAAGGCAAGTGTTATTGCTAGACCACTTGATTACTTCATATCCCACTCAGACTGCTCAACCACAAAAATCCTGTCTCCACAGCTCTGTAAGAAGGCATTGTCTATCACAATAGTTCCGTGGAGGACCCAGAAATAAATGACCCCCAGGAAGACTCAAAGATGCACAGATGGGAAACATTCAAAGAAACAAAGAACATTGTCCAGTCGTCCCTTTACTTCCTTATTTAATAAACATTTTCTCAAAGGGCTGGAGAGATGGCTCAGCTGTAAAAGGCTAGGCTCATAACCAAAAATGATGAAGTATTAAATTGCACAGACGCTGCGTTAGACTCTGGAGTAGACGGGGACCAAGGATGGATTCCCCTGCCCGCCTCCGAGCTCAGAGTCTGGCGGAAGTCTTGGGATCCATCTGACTTTTTCAGAAGTATGGAACCACAAGTCACGACACAGAGACACCCNGAGAAAATGAAGAGAGATGAGGTTGGTATTGTAAACAAGTTCATGCTGGAGGAAGAAGCCGTACACAGCCCGGGCGTGGGAGGGGAGACAGTGTTATAGAGAACGCAGACACGCAAAGCCAATGTGTGAGTGCTGGAGAGATGAATGAGGAGCGGGTAGACTTAGAGGGAAGGATAGAGAGAGGGGAGAGTGAGATTTCTCTCCCAGGGAGGCTGAGAATGGCTGGACAAACCTGAATCTAAATGTTTCAATGGAGTGGGCCGGAGACAGCAGAGATGAGGCACCAATGCTGCTACTTCTTGTCCTGAATGGCAGACACCATTGATCAACCACCTCTTGCTGAAGCTGGTTCTTTTTCAACCCCATGCTCCAGGCAGCCATGGCAAAGCAATCAGTTTGCATACACGATGAAGCCAATCCACCATTTCTGGAATAGTCGCTGTCTCTCCTGAGGACAACAGACAAAAATATTCAGCTGGCACCAGGTAAGATGAATTACAGAGTGCAAAGCAAAACTATCTCTGGCACTGGACTTTGTGAGGCCNGGTCTTGGCTTCTCCACGTATCAACTGCAGGANATTGGAGCTGGTAGAAGCTATTGGATGTCTCTGGTCCTCGGTGTNNAGGCCTTTTAAAAGTAGGAAAATGGGATTATTAAGAGAGTTGAGTCGTGCCCAGTGTTATTAGTCACATTCCCATGACTGTGACCAAAACCCCTGGCAGGAGCAATATAATAGGGGAAAGACTTATTCTCACCTTGCTCCATGAACTTGGGCAGAACATCATGGCGGCAGGTCCCCATGGTAGGAGAGGTAGCTCACTCCATGGCAGACAAGAAGACTGCAGCAGGAAAGGGATAGGACAAGACACAGGCAGAGGGGCCTCCTTCTTGCAGCTAGGCTCCACCGCCTAAATTTTTTACAGCCTCTCAAAATAATGCCACCAACTGGAGGACCAAGGGTTCCATATACACACCTGTGAGGGCCATTTCAAATTCAGACTGGAAAAGTAGTCTATCCCTATTTATTTCAGCACTCATGACATCTTTAACATAATGTTTTATTAATTCTTTTATAGTTTCATACCTGTTTTGACCATACTCATTCCCTCCCCCTCCCCCTCCCCCAACCATCTCCTCCCAGGTCTACCTCNACTTCCCTAGCCCCCTTCATATCTCCTTTCTTTCTTTTATTTTAAATTTAAAAGAAATGATGTGGCAGCAGATGTCCTGGTCCTCTGGCCCTTACAATCTTACCGCCCCCCTCTTCCACCATGTGTAGGGGTTGTGTTGTGAATGTATTAATTGGGGCTAGGCACCCACATTCAGTTGATCTCTGCATTTTGACCAGCCATGGCTTTCCCTAATGATCTCTGCTGCAAAAAGAAGCAGGGTAAGAGCCTCACTTACCTGTGGGTCTAAGGATCGGCAGTCAGCATGCAGTTTGCAATTACACTGATGTAAGGAAGCTGCAATGGTCACTGCTTCTCCAAGTTCCATGGCCACACCAGCCATGGGTGTTAGGCTGTTTAAAGTGCCAGGCATGGGCTGGAGAGGTGGCTCAGAGGTTAAGAGCACTGACTGTTCTTCCAGAGGTCCTGAGTTCAATTCCTAGCAACCACATGGTGGCTCACAACCATCTGTAATGAGATCTGGAGCCCTCTTCTGTATACATAATAAATAAATCTTAAATAAATAAATAAATAAATAAATAAATAAATAAATAAATAAAGTGCCAGGCATGAATTCCTTCCATTAATTAGGCCTTAAGTCCAATTAGGTGGCTGTTGGTCTCCTCCAGGATATAAGTGACACTGTTTCACCTTTCAGAATATTGTGCCATGCTGATCATTGTGGCTTGCCGGCTTTACAGCTGGGTATGGGCTATTGGTTCCTTTTCTCTCTTGACAGCTTGCATAACTCCTTCTGCTACTATGAGAGCTTGTCTTCAGGTAGGAAACTTCCAAGTCTTGTGTCTAAAGTGTCAGCACCCATGATCTTAATTTCTTCATCTTCTTTTTTTTTTCCTAACAGTCAACCAGCTTCCAAGTGGATCAAGATAAGAAAACAGATCCAACAGAGGTTGGCAAAGTGTAGGAATGTCACAGCTTTTCTGTGTAGACAGGGACAGAGCCTGTGACTCCAGCTGACCTCCAGGGAGAAATACCACTTCGAACCATGCCTTCATAGAAGCAATTCCGNGTCTATGCAAACAAAGAAGGGGTGTCTCAGCTGGTGTTCATTGCCACAATATACTTATGCAAACCCAGGCACAACCTGCAGAGGTCAGTTCTTTCCTTCCACCTTATGAGGCCTGGGGATCAAACTCAGGGCAGCAGGGCAGCAGTAGGACCCTTTACCAGATGAGCCATCTCATTGGTCCCTCCTGAGGCATTTTGAAGAGTCTCTTAGCTATGCTTTTCTACCATCCCAGAGCANGGTTCATTTAGAGTGGACTTTCTGCACAGGAAGGCCAAGTTGCCAGTTCTAACAATTGGACCAAATTCTTCCTTCTAGAGCCAAGCAGAAATGAACAGTGAGATGCTTGGTCAGTGGCCAAAGAAANCCAACNTTTTCTGGTGATTGCAACAGGACATGGCAGCCTTGGGGATAGTATCAAATCTACACACTCTCCAAAGAGAGAAAAGATAGTATGAGGTAAAGTCAGGTGGAGACCCCCAGGCCCCATAAGGTGGAAGGAAAGAACTGGCCTCTGCAGGTTGTCCTCAGGCCTGCATAAGTACATTGTGGCACCTGTGCATACCCCCAACACACACATAAATAGACACATGTAAGAAAGGGAAAATAATAGTTCATTTGCTTGATGTTTGTTTTGTTTTGTCTCATTGTCTTATTGGGGGGTTGTTGTTTGAGACAGGATCTTGCTATGCAGCCCAGATTAGCTTCAAACTTGCCATCCTACTGGCTTAGCCTCACAAATATTTGGGATTACAGTTGTGCCCCATCACATGGTGATTGTATAAAGTGGGGTTTTCAGCACCAAATGTATACAGTGAGGGCATAACTGCTAGCAACAGCTCTGAGAGAGCCTGGAGGCCAGCATAAGCACCACAGCCAACCATTTGTCCTGAGTTCTTTGGGCCCTGACAGTGATAACTGTTCTTACCAGTAAAACTGGAATTTCACATGTGGACATAANGGGTATCTGGGATTATGCTTTCAGCATTATCTGAGTTAGCTACAGATTAGAAAAAAATCAGTAGAGATTTTTTTTTAAACTATGATACATGTACATAATGGAGTACTGTGTGGCCACAGAAAAGAACAAAGCTCTTACGTACAGGGATTGAACCATCTCCGAGATGTGCTGGTTTGTTTGCTTGTTTGCTTGCTTGTTTGTTTGTTTTGAGACCAAGTTTCACTATGTAGCCCTGGCTGGCCTGGAACTTGATATGTAGACCAGGTTGGCCTCAAACTCACAGAGATCTTCCTACCTCTGAAAGGATGCACACAAATGGAGCAACANTGACTGGTCCAACAAGGACATCTGGGTGGCTGTGGCCAGAAGGTAGAGGGACACTTCTCGTTCATATGCATTCCAACCTTGAGTTTTCTATCATGGGGATGTATTTACCAATTCAAAAGATTAAGTATAAAGACTAAAAATCATAATTTTGAGCATGGNCAGCTTGTTGTGAAATATTATTTTAACTATGTAAAGATGTGTTACATTTGCTTATGCTGCAGAATATTACTTTAACTGTGTAAAGGTGTGTTAACATTTGTTTGTGCTGCATTTGTTTAAGGATGTAAGGCTGTGTGTTTAATTATATAAAGATGTGTTGCATTTGTTTCACCTTGCTTACCTAAGGCACCTGATTGGTCTAATAAAGAGCTGAACAGCCAATAGCTAGGTGGAGAAAGGATAGGCAGGGCTGGCAGGAAGATCGAATAAAGAGATAGAGGAGGAATGAGAGAAGAGACTGCGTAGAAAGAGGGAGACCCGCAGGGCCAGCCAGGCAGCTCCCAGTTAACAGACATGAGAAGCAGTGAAAGTAAGATACACAGAAGGANGAAAGGTTAAAAGGGCCCAAGGCAAAAGGTAGATAAAGAGAAACAGGTTAATTTGTTAAAAGAGCTAGCCAGAAACAAGCCTAAGCTAGGCCGAGCATTCATAACTAATAAGAAGTCTCTGTGTCATGATTTGGGAGCTGGTGGGTGGCCTAAAAGAAAAAGCCTGGTACAGCAGCTGGCTCCTAATTAGCCTAGATTCCTTAATTTTGACTCCATAGTCACAGGCTCAAGAGCAGTTGTCAGGAAGACCCTTTATTTTCCTCTTTGTTTCCTGTCCTGCCAGCTGCCCTTCTTCATGTCTGAGCCTGGGTGCTTGAGTGAAGGGGTGGGGAGAGGACAAGGAAAAAACCACAAGATTGCTGTGCGATTTTCACCATGGCCCCGACAAGTAACCTCCACTCTGCGGTCGTGGTCTTGTGTGGATCGATTCTTCACTGATTTCAGTTTGCCGGAACCAATGCAAGGCAGTGGAAATGACCCTCATCATTTCTGTACGTTCCAGGAATCCTCTCTGTAGCTTCTATTTGGCCCTCTCTTCTTGCCCTCAGTTGCCTTGTCAAGTCCAGGAAGATACAGAGCAAAAGAGAAGTTCTGTAGATTGGGGGGGGGAGAGGGGAGTGGGAGAGAGGAGAGAGGTGAAGGCAGCTTAGCCAGGAGCAAGCATATGAATGAGAGCTTCCTGGATGCAGCATCATCATGTGGCATCACGTGGAGGCATCCGAGACAAGCTGACACTCCTGAGCCCCATGCAATTACTGAGTTAGAAGCAAATAAATGATTGCCACTCTAAGATATTAAGTGCAGGAGTGACTTCATGTTGGNTAGGAATGAACTTGGGAGAGCATATCAAAATTGTTCCCTTGACATACAAACATTATTTCATCAAACATAAAGAAATCATTGTTCCAATTTCACTTATTAGGAAACTAAGGCTAAGGGAGGCTAGGTACATGGCCAGGGTCATGAAGCTGGCATATAACTGCACTTGAGATTTAAACAGGGGGCTGTCACATTCCAAAGATTGCTTTCAATGGCTCTACAGCCCAGACAAAAGCTCTGACGTCTCTAAGTGTAAAGAGACGGTTCTAAGAGAGGCAAAGCACACAGCTCTGTCTCCAGTCATGTGTGATGCTCAAGCAGAAATCTATGTGGCACTGACCCTGGCCCTGAGTGGTATGTGAGGGTTAGCACCAGTGCCCGAGACATTTCCTCCAAATTAGTGAGGTCCCTCAAAACTTCAGCTTTCCAAGTTCTTGAAAATGACCTGAATCTGCATGCTAACCACTTGTGGGGAAAGGGAGAAGAATAACATAGCTGCAAAGCAATAATGGATAATTGCTGCTCAGCCTCTGCTTGAAAGCCTCATCTCAGAGAGAGCAGCAGGTGACCAGGTCTCCAGACCACTGGCTTGAGGTCAGTTCAGAGCAAATCACAGGTTCCGAAGGAGATCATGGAATCGGGCTCATAGAAGACAGCACATTCTGCTCATGTCTCCCAGCAGAGACCCTCCTGCCACCACAGAAGCACCTCAGCTCTGACCACAAATGTGCCTTGTACAGNTGACACCACCAGGACTCCATTACTGTTGCTCCTAAAAGCTTCATGCCTTTCTAACACNCTATAACCTGCAAGTGGTGCTTCTCTATTACCTGATACTCCCTGCCTTTCATTGGCNGAGTCTAGGTCACATGACAACATCATAGCTGCAAGGGAGGCTGGGGAAGTGACTTCTGCTTCCTTCCTGGGTATGTGGAAGGGGGACTCATAATGAGGAAGCCCCCCAAATATGGACCTTACACTCTCCTTTGGAACACAATTACTGATATGCCCTTGATGAAAGAATTGTCTCTATCCATCAAGGAAAGAGTGTGCAGTGTCAGGAGGAATGCACATAGAGTGGTGAGGGGGGAAGGGGAGGGACACCAGCCTCACTAGCAAAATCAGCCAAATCTACCCTCAAAAATCAATGGATTACATGTCACAGCCAGGATGCCCTCACATCCCAAACATGGGAAGAGCAGAGTATTGGTTGTATTTGTTATTATTGTTGTTGATGATGGTATAATAAAATACCCTCATAAAAAGCAACTTAGAAAAGAAAGCGTTTNTTTGGTTGACAGNTCTGGAGTAAGAGAGCCCAGCATGGAAGGAAAAAACATGACAACCGGTGGGATGTTCTGGATAGTTTTATGTCAACTCATCATCTGAGAGAAGGGAACCTCAATTAAGAAAGTGCCTCCGAGGCCTGGAGAGATGGCTCAGAGGTTAAGAGCACTGGCTGCTCTTCCAGAGGTCCTGAGTTCAATTCCCAGCAACCACATGGTGGCTCACTATAGTGGGATCTGATGCCCTCTTCTGGCATAAACATAAGCATAAATAAATGAAGAAGAAGAGGAAGAAAGAAGAAGAAGAGGAAGAAAGAAGAAGAAGAAAGAAAAGAAGGAAGAAGAGGAAGAAGGAAGAAGAAAGAAAAGAAGGAAGAAGAAAGAAGACAAGCTGTGTGTGCTGCAGAGGGCAGAGCTGGAGAAGTGACCCAAGTCCTTTGGGGGAGTCCAGATGATTGTGAATGGATCCCAGACATTGAACATCGCATTATTTACACTGTTGGGAGTTTGGGAGTTTGGTTTTGCTTTGATCTGATTGTGACTGTGCCCTGGTTCTCCCCTCTTGAAATAAGAAANTATTTAACTTAATTTTGATTTTTACAGAAGCCCACAGTTGAGAGATTTTGAAATTTTAAAAGAGATTTTGGGTTTTTAAAGAGACTGGATTATGAACAGAACTTTTAATGTGTTTGAATCTGTAAAGACTGGGACTTTTTAAAGTTANTTATGTTTTTAATNTGAAATCTGGGAGATGAATGAGAAAGGAAAGATTGTGCTTAATGGTAGTGTGTTTGTGTGTCAAGTTGACAAGGACTCAATTGTGCCAGCTGGCTTTATATCAACTCAACACAAGCTAAAGTTATCAGAGAGGAGGGAACCTCAATCAAGAAAATGCCTCNATAAGATCAGGCTGTAGGCAAGCCTGTAGGACATTTTCTTAATTACTGATTGCTATGAGAGGGCCCAACCCATTGTGAGTAGTGCCATCCCTGGGCTGGTAGTCCTGGGTTCTATAAGAAAGCAGGCTGATGGGGCTGGAGAGATGGATTAGTGGTTAAGACCACTGGCTGCTCTAACCTGTCTCTTATACACATCTAGATGTGTATAAGAGACAGGCTTTATATCAACTCAACACAAGCTAAAGTTATCAGAGAGGAGGGAACCTCAATCAAGAAAATGCCTCTATAAGATCAGGCTGTAGGCAAGCCTGTAGGACATTTTCTTAATTACTGATTGCTATGAGAGGGCCCAACCCATTGTGAGTAGTGCCATCCCTGGGCTGGTAGTCCTGGGTTCTATAAGAAAGCAGGCTGAGTAATTCATGGAGAGCAAGCCAATAAGCAGCACCCCTTCATGGCTTCTGCATCAGCTTCTATGTCCAGGTTCCTACCCTNTTTGTGTTCCTGTCCTGACTTCCCTCAGTGTTGAAATGATACTTGGAAATCTGAGTTGAAATAAACTCTTTCCTCCCCAAGTTGCTTTGGTCATGGTGTTTCATCACAGCAGTAGTGACCCTAACTAAGACACAGGGTAAGCATGGTAGCAGGAACAGAAAGCTGATTGATTACCTTTTCACCCACACACAGGAAGCAGGGAGGGGGAAGAGGGCATAGAGCAAACTACAAAACCTCAAAGTAAAGTGTCTACCTCTTGAAGGTCCTATAACTTCCCCAAGTGGATACCACCAAGGGATTAAGTGTTCAGATANGTGAGCCCATGAGGGACACTTCTCATCCAAACCATCACAAGAAATCTTCAACTTAACCATCAGCAGGAATTCTAGAGACCATAGATGAGGTATTGAAACCCAGGGAGAGGCCAGTATCTTCATTTTGCCCAACTTCTAGGCCAGTGGTTTGGTTATATCACAGTNTTTCTGTTCTTTTAGCAAATCCTGCGTGCACACCCACGCTAGCTAGGCTGGATGTTTATGATGAACACAGTGTCAAATGCACTGTCACATCCGCCTTCACAAAAGTTACTGTGGCAGAGAAGACCCCATGNAAGTAATCCAGCTGATGACATGCCCTAAATAGTATCTCTTTGCCACCTGGACACATCCTTCCATCACTGTCACCCGTGCTCTAAGCCTCCTCCCCTAGGGACCCATCTCTCTTGAGCTTGACCTGCAGAATCTGCTTCTTCTGAGTCATCTCTTTCCTACCCAACATTTGTGGACCACAAGCATACTTAGTCATGAGCCAAACCCAGAAGCCACAGTCTTTCTTCATCTCCTAGGAATGCAAGAACATGATTGTATTCTTATTCATATTCCAAAGGCTTTTTTAAAAAGAGATTGGCACACTGTCCCCAAGAGCCAAATAACACCCAGGGATTCTAGATGTTTCTNCAGTCATCCCTCTGGATTTGACCTTGGGATATCTTGCTTATTACNCACTTGAGAGATGATCTGAGTCTCACAGGGAGAGGCGTTTTCCTGTTCATGTAAAACATGCCCCCTCATTTCTGCATCTCCAGTTGCTCTCTGGTGAAAATAAACAGATAAATAAATAATTTTTCACAAAAACTAATTAGCAGATAGGAAGATGCTAATGTGTTTTGTCAACTGTATCTCTCCCCCAGCTCACTCCCAGCTGGCCTGGAACTGAGGAGGGGATGCAGCTGTTTGGAGCTGGCACTGTTAGAGATGGACAGAATTCTAAGCACNGTGGTGTGGGGGCTTCTCTCCAGTCCTTGTGGGTGGCCAGTCACCTGCTGGCTGAACTTGTGTGAGGAGCAGATGTTTGTGTTGGTGGGAGAGCCTGTAGGGGGCCAGAACCTGGGGTTGGTTGGATTTGCACAGGAAGACTGGAGCTGGATTTGCACAGGTGCCTCCCTTAAAAACAGGATTTATAGATGAGGGGTGTAGCTCAGTGGTAGAGTGACTGTCAGCATGCACAAGGTCCTGGGTTCCATTCCTAGTACGGCAAAGAAGAGGGAGAGATGGAGAGGGGAGGGAGGAATGGAGAGAAAGGTAGGAAAGGGTGGGGGAGGAAGGAAAAATTGACCTAGGAGGTTGTATTACTGTCTTCCTCACATCTATTTGGGGCACTTTGTATTGCTTTCCTCATTGCTGTGGCAAAATGCCTTGAGGAAGTAGGGTTTGTTTGAGTCACAGTTTGAAGGTACACCCCATCATGGTAGAGAAGGTGAGGCAGCCTGACCTTGAAGGAGCTGTCCTCCTCACATCAGCACCTGGGATGCAGACAGAGATGGAGGCTGCTGCGTCCGCTTTCTTGTCGGTGGAAGACCCCACCCCACAGAGTGGTACCACCCATGTTTAGGGCAAGTCTTCCCACCACAGTTGACACAATCTAGACGCTCCCTCCGACAAGTCCAGAGGTGCGTATTCTGTCAGATTGGCAACATTAACTATCACACATTTG
The DNA here is from genome assembly GCA_001675575.1 of Neotoma lepida. Classification (NCBI taxonomy): domain Eukaryota; kingdom Metazoa; phylum Chordata; class Mammalia; order Rodentia; family Cricetidae; genus Neotoma; species Neotoma lepida. The sequence continues at coordinate 152,288 of LZPO01097105.1, forward strand.
ATTTTTTTTTTTTTTTGGTTTTTNGACACAGGGTTTGATTTTTTTAAAATCGTGTTAAAAACATACATATTATAAAATTTACAGTCTTCACCATTGCTAGGGATACACCAGGTTGGAAGCACTCCACCTGATTTTCAAGTCCCTCGCCCAAGTCTGGTCAGCCTCCAGCTCTCTCTCTCCCTGCACAGAGAGCACAGTAGGTGTCAGTCAATTATTGAATTATAGTCAGGTTCAGTACAGGTGGGGTTCAACCAAATGCAGATGGAAAATATTTGGGTAAAAAAATTCCATCTGTACTGTTATTATCCCCCAAACAATGCGCTATAACAAGTATTTACATAGTATTAGGTATTATGCATAATCTAGAAGCAATTTAAAGTGCTGGAAGGCTGCGTGTGGGTTCCATGCAAACACAACCATATTTTATATAATGGATTTGAGCATCCTGGGATTCTGATATCTGCAGCTGATGCTGGAGCACCACACATACACATACACACACATACACATACACACACGTACACACATACACATACACACACACACACACACACACACACACACACACACACACACACACACGGAGAGGGGAGAGAGGATACTGAATACAGTGTCCTGCCTTTCTTCCTCTTTAACCTTGGTCTTTGCTGTGGTCTTTGTTGAGTTCAGCAAGTGACCCACATTTGGCCTGTGTAGTTCTGTCTCTGATGTGCCCTGATTAACCTGAAACCACACTAATGTCTCCCAGAATTCTCCCTCTTTGGG
>LZPO01097105.1:156958-167169 GCA_001675575.1 Neotoma lepida
CGGCTTTGAACAAGACCTACAGAGTCCCACCTAATACTGATGTCTGAGCCAATATATTCAGCATTGTACAATTTCTGGTATGCTTCTGAACCTTCCTACACTCTAATCACTACTCAAGTATGATTTTCTTCTCCAAGCAGCAGTGACCGCAGCAGCATAGCAAACCCACAGTTCCAGAACATTCATGTCAGGATGCATTCATTTAGCTCTGTTCACAGAGATTTTTATTTTTCCTCTTTATGTGCAGTGGAATGAGGAAGTGAATGTGTGCCTTGTTTGGCCAAAGTAACAACAGAAGCAGACATGGCCTGTGTCCTAGGTGGAAGTTTACAGGGTCAGGACACAGCTTCCTATGTTTTCTTTTACAGCTGAAGCACCAAGGGATGCACCCCTGTGAGCAGGCATGCTCTTGAGTAGACTGACAGTGAGCTTGCCCTGTGAGTGAATGAATTTTGGGGGGGTTTTGGCGGGGGAGATGCTTGTTACAGCAACATAATTGAGCATCTACTGACAGAGACACTGACCTACCCAACATGAGTTCTCCATACTCCAGTCCTTGTGTTATTTCTTAGCAGATCACCCAGCAGAAGATATAGATCATTGCAAGCTGGCCTCATCTATTCATCTGTCCATCAAGTGTACTTAATGAGTGCCATGTTGTGACTTCACTCCCTGTGAACAGTGGCCACAGCAGTACTTACTTCTGGATATCAAAAGTCCACAGATCCCAGAGCAGCCTAAAGACAGCAGCTAGATCCTTGTCTAGAATCCCCAGCCCTCCAGCCTACTGTAGCCATGACTCCCTTCTGACCTGGCCTCTTCTCATCCTGCCAATCTCAGGACCCCAAAGAGATGCCTTCCCTCCTCAGCCCTCTCTCAATTTCTCCTATAGCTGGACACTCATCTGTGGCCCTCAAGTTCTAACTCTGCCTCCTCGGGTCTATTAGTTCAGAAAAGAAAGTCCACTACAGCAAGTGGTAGTCAAACTTGATTGTCAACTTGATGGGATCTGAAATCAACTAAGAGATATGCTTCTGGGCGGGTCTGTGAAGGTATTTCCAGGAAGGGTTAACGGAGAGGAGAAGCCCCTTCCCCCAGAGTGGGTGGAACTTCGGACAGAAGCCCACATACACAGAGAATTGAGAAAAAGACAGGGCTTCTCACTTGCCTGTCTGTCTTCCCTTCTTGCTGGTGAGAACATCTTTCTCATTGCCACTGCCAATGCTTTCTTTAACAGACATCAGAATGCAGCTTCTCTGGGCTTCTGATATGAACGGAAGAACAGCGGCTCTCCAGGAACCCTTGAGGTCTTCAGCTCCTGGTTGGGACTGTGGAGTCACCCAGCCTCATGGACTAAGTAGTTACCAGGTTCTCTGTCTCTCCAGCATGCAGACAACCACTGTTGAAGTACCACGCCCTACTATGTAAGCCAACTAACTCCCCTTTGCAACATAAATCCACTCTATNGATTCCACTTCTCTAGAGAACACAGAATATCATCCTGCTCAAGGGCAACAGATCAGTGAGGGCTCTCCTAGAGAGATGAAATCTGAGTGTTTTCAGCAGAGCGAGATTAATCTAGGGTCTTGGTTCACAATGAGAAAAGTGACCAGGCTATCCAGAGTGGAGAACCTGAAGGAAGTCAAATGTCTCCCTCTCTGAAAGGACAGATAAGAGAGGGTCTGGGGACAGCCAGAGAAAGCTGGAGTTACCACTAATGGGAATTGGAGCCTGTAGAGAGACACAGGCACTGGAGATAGATAGAGGCAAGAGACACCCAGCCCGAACCCTTCCTGTAAGAACCTCACTGGCTGCATGATCCAGAGCCAGGTGACACAAGAGTCAGATAGTCAGCTGGACAAGACTGTGGAAGAGCCAAGGCCACCTTGGAGAGCAGCTGGCCCAAGCTCGTCTCCATGGGTGGGTGCCTCCATGCAGCACCTACTTCCCATGACCCGCTTGGGCAAGGCTTTGCTTTGTCCCAGAGCTCAGGGATCTCCTGGCTTTTCCCCTTAGCCCTTCCATCCTAGCTGATGGGTATCTGTCTCGATAGCCTCCCCTAACTGGAACAGTTAAAAGCAAAAGACTCATTTCCCATAGCCAATGTAGTGGTGTATGTCCACAATTCTAGCATTCTGGAGAGGCTGTGGCAACAGGAATCTGAAGTCAAAGCCAGCNTAGGCTACATAGTGAGATTTCATCCCCAAAAAACCAAAGGAACAACAAACAAACAAAAGGCCTCACTTTCTGAGTCTCCATATCCATGGAGTAGCCAACGATTTGTTTCCTTTGATTAAAGAGAAGAGATACAAATGTGGCCACCTTCACCTAATTTTATCTTGCCACAAAAAATGACTAGTGCTACAGCAGCCATCTTGCAACCAGGAGGGAAAAAGCCAGTATTCCTTGGACGGTTGATCAGAATGAAAAACAGGTCTTAGGTCTCGATGATGTTATTGAGATTTTTAAGCCAGCTCTAGACTTCCTAGTGTGTGAAACAGTCAAATGCTTTCATAGCTTGAGCCACTGCTGGCACTGGGGCTGGCAGTGCCTAAAGGCAGATGAGGCAGCACACCCTGTCTAGTGCCCACATCAGGGCCTATCTTAGTTACTTTTCTACAGCTGTGATGAAACACCATGACCAAAAGCAACTTGGGGAGGAAAGAGTTTATTTGGCTTACACTTCTATATCACTGTTCATCACTGAAGGAAGTCAGGACAGGAACTCAGACAAGGCAGGAACCTGGAGACAGGAGCTGATGCAGAAGCCATGGAGAAGTGCTGCTTACTGGCTTGTTCCTTATGGCTTGCTCAGCCTGCTTTCTTATAGAACCCAGGACCAGCAGCCCAGGGATGGCACCACCCACAATGGGCTGGGCCCTCCCCCATCAATCACTAATTAAGAAAATGCCCTACACTATAAGGCCTANAGCCGAATTATGGAGGAATTTTCACAGCTGAAGTTCCTTCCTTTCAAATAACTATAGCTTGTGTCAAGTTCACATAAAACTAGCCAGCACAGGATCTCATGGGCAAAAATCTCTCCTCGGAGCCCCTCATGTGCATCGGTCAGTCATTGAGACCCAAGGATGTCCTTTTGGTCTCCCCCTCTGTGCCCCATGATCTCTGCCCACTTTGTAGGTCAGGCTCTTACCTATCCCTAACCAATCCTCACTCACCTCCTAAACCCCTCTCCATTGCAAGTGGAGGGGGGGTGTCTTGCTAAAATGCAAACATCACACATTAGCTGGTGTCTCTTTTGGGCTTCAGGCTTGCCTTGGCTCCCTAGTGCTTCCAAAATAAAATCTAAATTGCTTAGCTAGGCTGCCAGCCTCGTGAGCTGACTCACCAGACCCAGCCTTTGCTCCCTTTGATCTCCACTCCGGCCATGCAGGCTGCTAATGAGTCCCAAAATCCTCTGCATGTCCATCCCACCCCCCCAGATGAGTTCTCCCCGCACCCAGCCTTCCCTGGTCCTCTTTACCCACCCCTCTACCCACCATTGTGGGTAGTATCTGCCCCTTTCCTAGCTGTCTCTGAGCTCTGCTGCTCTCTTCCAGGCTTGCATCTGGTTGGTTTCCTCCCTTCCCAGAGAGCCAATTCCTTGACAACAGCGTTGCAAGTGTTATTCATCTCCGTGTCCCCAGTGCCTGCCACACTGCTGTGAGGATGTGATAAATGCGTGTGGAGTAAGGGAGTGAATGAGTGAGTGAATGAATGAGGCCATGCATTTGGGAACTTGGGGAGGCAGCTGCCGGAGGTGCTGGCGTTCTGTTCTGTATCTCTGCAGAGAAGAGAGCAGTGATGACCCAAGTCTTTGAAAAACCGCCCAGCGCCCTGGCATTCTGGAACTCTGCCCGGCCAGCTTAGGAGAGGAGAGCACCCTACCNACATGGAGCGGTAGCTGGGTCGCTTCTCCTGATTACACTTTTTCTTTTCAAGTCACTGGCCACCAGGGAACCATCTTGAAGCATGGTGCCTCTCCCCAACCATTCCATTTGTTCTGGAACGTAAGAGGGAAGGTGGCCTTGACTTTGGATCATCTCTGAGACTCCTTTGAGGACTCCTGTTCCCATCTGTCTTCTCAGAGGGCCGTGGTGGTGGGGGGACAGGCTTGCTACAGCTCTGAGATTGACACACCTGTCTTAGATGGGAACAGAGGAGTGACAAGATGAGAGTCTGAACATCCCCTTCGTGACACAAGGCACCGTTCATCCTGCAGGCAGATGAATGATTGTCGTGTGAATTACACGGCCTGCCTGTTACACGGCAGCTCAGAGCCAAAGCCTCCCGGGTCGTAAAGCAAGGGGTAATAAAGAATTATGGGGCCCAGTAAAATGAAAATTGAAGACAATCAGCTCTCTTCAGAGGAGCACTGCTCACAGAACATCCATTATTGTCACCCCCACTGTAAGAGGGAGGGTGGGAGGAGGCAGAATCTGTCCCCTTACAAGTGGCTATGCCCCCCTATTTAAATACTCTCCTCCCAGCTCCCAGGGGATCCTTGCTCTAGGTCACCACCACCTCCACTCGCGCCTTGGGACTGCTGGACTAGGGTCCTTCTCTACCNCAGCTGGGGAGTTCATGTGAGTTCAACCTTCATTCTGGAATCAGCGGCTCCTTGGCTGATGTGTTCAGTTAATTAGATGCCAGCTTCCTGAGTGCCAATCACAGGGACCAAGTGTCACACCAATGTCGGGAAGGTGTGGTTTGCTCAGTTCTAAGGGACACAGCCATAAAGGGTCCTGGTTGATTGTGAAAGGNACATGGCTGGCCTTGTGCCTGGGGTGTGAGTGACTACTTCCATCTCCTCTCCTCTCCTCTCTAGTTTGGCTATCATGGACGCCTACATCAGAGAAAAGCTCCCATTGCCACCTTGCTCCCAGCCTCTGCTCTGGGCCCAGCAGCACCTTCTCTTGCCCTCATTCCCAGCCTCCCCTCAGAGGCTTTCACTTCACACACCCACTGCTTCTTGAAAAGAGATCCAGCCACATCCCCCAGTTCCTTGCTCTTGACGTTTTTTTCAAAAGAGAGGGTCTCATGTATCCCAGGCTAGTCTTGAAGAACCTACTATACAACTGAGAATGACCTTGAACCTCTAATACTTCTGCTTCTATTTCCTAAGTGCTAGAATTGCAAGCCTCTGCTACCACACCTAATTTATGGGATGCTGGGCATGCTAAGTAAACACTCTGAACTGTGTTACACCCCCAGCCCCAACTCTTGCTTTTAAATCACTTTCATGACACACACTGGCTTCCAAGAAAGGATGGGGACACCTTGCCACTTAAAGCCTTAGTTCTCTCTGATCAGGCCTTAGCTGTCCCCCTCCCACCACTCTGCAGATACAGAAACAAGGTTCCTATCTGTCCCTTCCTACTCCCTAAAGCTGCTGGCTGCATGCATGCAGTGTGTTCTTAGCCCAGAAGGTTCTCCCATGCTTTTTATCACTGTTATGAGAGTTTTAGTAAATGGCTGCTACTCTGGGAAGCATCCTTGGCACCCTAGACCAGATCATGACCTCCTTCTCTGGAGTTCCCTGGCCTGTACACAAATCATATAAAATTGTCCCCTATTTTGCTTGATGCTCCTGGGGGCACATGGGAACTTTGACTCCCAGTTTAGCTCAGAGTCCTATAAGTGACTCACGCTGTGTCTACAGCTGGGACAAGGGCAGGTCGAGGCTTCTGGTGCAAGGACATTTGTGCTTTACTGCTCTGGCATTGAGGATGAAAATGAGTGTGTGTATGGACCAGGTAGAGACAGTAGAGGAGGTCTGATGAGGACAGACAGCCAGTCCTTTCGTCTGCTTGTAGTTCAGTTTCTCAGCCATCTCAGATGGCTACATCCGAAGTCAGTGTGATTGGGAGACAGACACTCTAAAGGTAACTGGGAAATGCTGCCACTGAAAGTAGCCACACCAAGCTAGAAATAGCCCCTACTATTTGGCTCAACCCCATCTAGGACTTGTCAGAGGAGAAACTTGGGGACTACAGGGCAGAGCCTGGGTGATCTGTGGTAGATAGGAATGATGGGCTCTCCATGGGTTTGTTTTGTGCCTGTGGGTGTGCATGTTTGTGTGTTCGTGTTTGTGTGTGTGTGTATGTGTGTGTGTGTGTGTGTACGGGTCAGAGAACAACCTCCAGTGTCATACCTAAGGTGCTGTTATTTTTTAAACTTTATTTTAGTTTTGAGACAGAGTCTCTTAATAGACTGGAGTTCCCCAAGTAGGCTAGGCTGGCTCAGGTCAGTGAGCTCCAGGGCTCTGCCTANCCCTGCTTTCCCAACATTAATATTAAAATGAGTGCCACCACTACTTGGCTTTTTTTTTTTTTTCTTTATGGATGTTGGGCTTGAAGTCTTCATACTTGCGCTGCAAGCACTTTGCCAATGAAGCCATCTCCTCAGTTCCTGGGCCTGAGATTAATCCCGACTCTGCCACTCATGGGTGCACAGGAAACTGCTAGATCCTCCTGGACCTCAGGCTTCATGTCTGTGCAATGGGAAACTGGGTTTTTGAAGGCACTGAGAGAAAGCNTGTCTCAATGCAGGGTGGAGTATGCTGTAAATAAAATGGGATTGTCATTGCGGCTACTGGGACAGGAGGGGCAAAGCAACACCCAGAACTAGAGAGGACAGTGAGGACTGCTCAGGAGGACAGGCAGGAATAGGAGATCCCTGAGTGTCCCAACTGGACCTTGACCTTNCTGACCACAGTGCAGACCCTGGTCCTTCTCTAACCTTCCACTCACCTACCATTTTGTGCATAGATCCCAGCACCAGAAGTCAGACCACAAAGAGCTGGCAACATCATGGCATGGCTTGAGGCGAAGTTTGGTTTCACAGCTGATGTTTCAAAATTAATTAATCACCTCTCATCACTCAACCGCAGCAATCCATCCCAGCATTCACCATCCCTTTTCCCATTAGAAAATAATGGCAATTATCCCCTAAATAATCAATTTTTACAGTTTACATTTAATTTACAAAAGGATGANGGGCCCAGCACTCCCATCTGTGACCACAACTTCATTTTCCATTTGCCTTCTTTCCTTGGTGCCCATCCCTTAAGGAAGACGAAAGGACACAGGATGGAGACAACAGGATCAGTCTGTGGGGTTCTGGCAATTTCTCTGAAGCAGGTCGGGCAGTACCTAGGAGACCCAGACTGGCATGAAAAGCCAGAGGGAGGTGAAGAAAGGACCCTCAAGAGAAAGGGCCAAGTGTGTGGCCCCCCTCAGCTCTCCTCAGCAAGCTGAACCCTCTTAGCCCAGAGCTTTAGTAAACCTTCATTTTGATCCACTGGGCTCCATCATCTTTGACATGCTCAACTTCTGGCTGACATCTCCAGTCAGGCTGATCAAAACATGTCAGTTCCTAGCTAGAAAACCTTCAGAGGTTCCCCATGGCTCTGGGTGAGACTCCAGCAGGTCAGCGAAGCCGAAGTCAGCCTATGGTGCCCCNAGGCTGCTNCCCCATGAGACTGCCTTTCCAACCCAACACCTCNNGGCACACACCCCACGTCATTTTCCAGACATTCCTTCCATAAGCTAACCCTTTGTGCCCAACCNAGAAAACAGCAGCAAGCAACCCAGTNTCTCCTAGAGTCTCACAGCATCAAGGACCTCTGAGACCTGTGGTCACCAAGAACTATGTNGGGGGTTGCNCTGCCAGCAGCCCTGGAATTCTACAGAGGATACCAGCTGGATAGATATCCTTGGTGCACTCAGTTCTGACCCTGTTCAACTGTGGTTAGCATCAGATCCTAGGCAGGAGGGGTCCATCCCCAAGAATGCCCACCACTCCCTGTGTCAGCTGAAAGTCCAAGGTTGTCTGGCCTGTGCCCTTGGCCTACGGTGTAATTTGGGGGTTCTATATCCAGATTTACTAGAGTGTCTCACAAGACTCGTAGAAACAGGCTTACTAATTTATTAGAAAGTATATCACTGAAGAGCTGGAGAGAAGGATCAGGGGTTCAGAGCACTTGCTGCTCTTGCAAAGGATGAGGGTTTGGTTCCCAGCACCCACATGGTGACATACAACTGCCTGGAACTCCAGTCCCAAGGGATCTAGTGTCTTCTTCCAGCCTCCTCCAGTACTAGGCATGCACAGAGTACACATACGTGCAGGCAGACAAAATGCTCATATACATAAGGGGTTCACCAAAGGTGTCAGAGTAAGGAGTGAAATGACCTAATCAAGCTGACCCCTGCCACGAGCTATCCAGGCTGAGTAGCTCAGCCTGATTCATGTCCCTTGATCATGTGGCACAGCCATCATGGGCTCTAGGGATTAGGATGTAAGCATCTTTGGAGGCCCACTGTTCTGTCCACCATAGAGAGGGTTCAGCACAGGCATCCTGCAGAGATGGAGGACTGAAGGGAACCTACAAAGGTCATGGACCTTTTTGCCCTCAACAGGTCAGCTGCTAGGGGGTGGAGGAGATGAGCTGGGGTGGACGCCATATTCATCGTGTGCCTCAGCCACACCTGGGCCCCACTACCGCCCTTCTCCCACATACCCGGGTTGCCTGGTGACTGTGCCCCAGGAACTCTGGTTGCACAATGGAAAGCCACCTTGGAGAGTCAACTCCCCACTCTGATACCTTTGGTGAACTCTCCTAGCACAGGTGGGTGGCTTCTCCTCTAGGAAGCCATTTATAGACACAAATCTGCATTACCTGCAGGNTTGTTAAGAGGCAACCCCTCTTTAGTCAAGGATCCAACATAGGGTCTTCCTGAAGACCAAGTTACTGGGAGCCTTTATTGGGGAAGCTGGCATGTGACTTGGAAAAGATCGGAGAGGCATTGTCCAGCAGCCTTAACCCCTCCACCACCCACATGAGCTAGTCATTTCCAAAAGCAATGGAAAAGACTTATTGGGTCAGGTAAGTNCCCACTGCCCAGGAGAGCCAGAGAAGTGCCCTCTTACCCTGGTAAGGGGACATTCCATAGCCTCATCCTACAGTTCTGTCACCTAGGACAGAGTCAGCTGACTTTCTGCCCTCCTCTTCCTTCTGTTTTTCTTCTGGGGGAGAACAAGGGTGGTTGCTACAGNAACCCATTTCTTCTGAGAGTGCATTTGAACCACTTTTCCCAAGAACTCTTTCTTCTGGGCATCTGCTCACCTTGTGTGAAGTCTGTGGGCCCTCCCCCTTGTCCAGCCCTGAGGGTGACTATACACATTCACTCAAGAGGGGAAATCAACTTGAAGAACACAACTTTCAGAGGAGAGAGGAAACCAAAGTAATTACACTGCCGAGTCTGTTACCCATGCAATATNGAACTTGTAAGATCTGGGGAACCGGGAAGCTCACCATACCACTTTTGGTTTTTCTTTACTCTTCTGCCCTCATATAGCTTAAAAATATCTTCATTTTTTTTCAGCAAATGTTTGTTGAGCATTTCTATTTGAGGCCCTGTGGGCTAGGTGGGGGACCAGGAGCTAACATAGTGCCCACCGGCTAAAAGTGGGAAAATAGGCATTAAACAGGTTGGCCATGGGCTACGGCTGAGGCTCCGTGGCAGAGTACTTACCTCATATGTACAGATCCTGGGTTCCATCCCCAGCATTACAAACAGACAAAAGTCCTTATATTACTTCTTGGGATAAGGGAAGGGAAGGAGCCAGGCATGATGGTACATGCCTTTAATACCATCATTAGGAAGACAGAGGCAGGAAGCTTTCCATGAGATCAAGGCCAGCCTCATCCAAATACTGAGTTCCAGGCCAGCCAAAACTATGTAATAAGATTCTGTCTTTAAAAAGAAAAGAAAAGAAAGGAAGAGGAAAAGAAAGGGAAGGAAAGGGTCCTGAAAACAGCTAAAACCATTAACTAGACTAGGAAACCTGGAAAGGTCTCTCTGAGGTCATGTTGAAATANAGAGGAAAGGAGGAATGCTATAGATGTGCCCAGAGCTGTACTGTGACTCCACAGTTGGGGGATTTGGAGGAAGGGAACTGGTAGGACAGGAGGACAGCTTCTTAGGGAGGGGAAATCTGAGAATGGAGCAGAACAAGTGGCCAGGGTAGGTATTGGTGCTGATGCTGAGCCCATGAAAAGTTCCAATGGGATCTCAGCTGAGCACCCCCCACTGAGATTCACACATATTCCCTACTCTGTGGAGGGACAGAGTCAGTGGGAGATTGGGAGACGTGGGAATGTAGAGGTGACTGATGCACTTGTGGCCTGAGCAATGAGCTGATGGCTG
>LZPO01097105.1:181156-198930 GCA_001675575.1 Neotoma lepida
TGGACCTGGAGAGCTCAGCCCTCTCTGCTGAGGTGTCCACAGAGACGTCTGAGAGGGACAACTGCCGTGTCCAGCTTCAGCCTTGCCCCAGCCTCCCTCCACCCACCTGATTGTCCACTGGACAAATGTCAGAAGACTCGGGTGCACAGTGCTCCCTGGCAGGCTCACACAGCCTTGTGAGATANTGCCTTCACCCACATGTGCAGGCAAGAGAGAACAGTTCTGGGACTTGCCCAGAGGCACCCAGGCAGGAGGCAGCCAGGCTAGATTTGAGCCTCCATCACTACGAGGCTCTTCCCACCATGTTACCCTGCCCTTTCTCCAGCAGCTTCTGGGTCGCCATTAAAAATAGAACCAAGTATTTGGCTACTCAGTGGAGCCCAGCTCGAAGGTTGGGTGGCTGGCAGGGAGGCCTTTGGAAGCAAGGATAGGATTACGACCGGTGCATAAATTGCATAACACACTCTTCTCCCGCTTTCTCTCTGTGTGTCTCTCCGTCTCTCTCCTTCCATTGTGTTCTGGATAGCTTGTCCCACTAGACGCCCTTCTACCCTCTCCACCATACCCTCACCTTACTATGCATCTCTTTGTCTATCTCTGGCTGAGGCCAGGGACAGAGGGAAGGGAAACAAAGTCATTTCTGTCCCAGTCATCATCAACCAATGTTTGTTTAATTCCCCTGTCATTTTGGAATGTGGAAGGTGTAGATCCCATCCTGCTCAATGACAGAAGCACTCTTTGAATGTGGAGGGAGAAGACAACTCTGGGTCCCGAAGCTCAGGCTTAGATCCATCTACCAAGGCTCTACACCCACCACACACCCCAGAGCACACACAGGCTGCTGAGGCCGAGACCCCTGAGAGACTGTGTTAGCATCAGAGCAAAGCTGAGCCTGAGCACACTTCGCTCCCGTGCTCCCCCCACCCCGCCATACCACCACATCATAGATGAAGCCGCCTCCAGCACACTCACGACTCTGTCAGAACCTGAATAAGACAATCTTGACACCGGGGGTGTGGCTCTTATGCCTCTTTTGTGCAAGCTCAGTGCTGGGCACTAGAAGGAGAAGGTACAGAGAAGGTTCTAGGATCTTAGGATCGGCAAATCCTTTGCCCTAATCACATCCACCTCCATCAACTGGCCAGAATCTTTCATACNAGCGTCCCCAGCCTTTATTCCCACAGTGACACACAGATTTAAAAAATATATTTCTTAGCACTGTACCCTGCATGTGAGAAGNGAGATGTGAGAAGGGAGGGCCTGGCTAGGGTGCCTGCTCCAGGGGCTCCAGCTATCCTAAGCCCTGTCCACCTGCCCACAGGTGGGAGGGGTTTGTACTCTTCATACATCTCGAGTTCTTCCATGGTAGGTGAGCTGGGAAGTGGCCTTCACACCACACTCTGGGATGNAGCAGACCACTCAGAGAGCTTACATCCAGATGATAGCTTTGCTGCAGCAGCTGCAAAGCTCTGCAACACGCTGGGAACATTGCCTTTTCTGTTTGTTTTGCTTTAACTTGCACTAACCCATAGAAAGCCCATCCAGTCCGGCTAAGGTGCGTGGTAGTGGCCACAGCAAGCTCTCCANCCCTACCTCTTTGAGGTGCCACCTTCTGGTCCCCTGGCCCCTTGGTGTTAATAACCATCATCACTTACCGAAGACTTTCATAGGCGCATGTAATTGCCAACAACCCCTTCTGGTGAATATTAATTCTCTGACTTTTAGAGTTGGAGAAGCTGAGGTTCAAGGTGGGTGGAGCTCCTGTGTCAGGTTGGATCCTCTATGTGAACCACTCAGGCTTGAGAAACGACAGCNGAGGGGCTGTTTCACCATATCAACTAACCTAAAAGAATGCTTCAAAGTATGAGAAGCNGGGCCATTTAAACCGTAGGCATTTCCTTCCCNTAATTCTGGAGGTCAGAAAGACCAAAGTAGAGAGGCTGGCTCCTGGACTTGCTGTGGGATGCTCTTCCAGGCCTGTCGATAGCCGCTTGCCCTAGAGTGTTCACATAACAGAAGAAAGAAGCTGTCTGTGCAATCCCTTCTAAGAGAACCCTCCCCTCTGGTCTCATCTAAATCTAACCATGCCCCCAGCCCCATCTGCATGTACCNCTGTTCACANTGAAGATTAGGGAACCACCATATGAATTTGGGGATACTCAGCAGCTAGTCCATGACAACATAGTTTTTCCTTCCTGCCCCTACTCAGCAGCTGGCATTTCACTCCCCAGTCATTTGGAGGTCCCCTCTCTCATATCTACTTGCTGATAATACCAGGTGGTCTCGAGCTTTTCTGTTTCTCTCTGTCCTCACCTTGCCTCCCTCTGTCTCACACCAGGGTCTTATGTAGCTCAGGCTGGCCTTGAACTCGACACACTAAGATGACTTTGAACTCTTCATTGTCTTGCCTCTACTACCTGAGTGCTGGGATTACAGACAAGTGTGCATCACCATGCCCAGTTTATGCGGGTGCTGGGGATTGAACCCAAGACTTTGTGCATGCTGAACAAACACCCAACTGAGCTGTAGCCCAAGCCCCCTCCTTTCTCTCTTCTTGTAGAAAATACCAGCTCCTCTTCATTGGAGCCGGCAGACTTAGTAAAGAAAAGCCGTACATCGTGGTGGACCCCAGTCTGAGGGTTGCTCTAAGGGTCCCACCACAGACCTGGCTCTGGAGATGCTGTGTGCACAGGCTTTCAGGTGGGCTCAGTAGTGCAAGCCACAGGTTTACAATCAATCTCTTGTGTCAGTCTCCCCAGGTAGCTCAGATTCTGAGGATTTCCAGGAAGCAAGCAGTCCCAGAAAGGCAGAGTGGGAAAGGGGCCTCTGGTCTTAGGACCCAGGGTCTCAGAAATGTGGAAGGCAAAATCCAACACAGCCAGGCTGGAGTCACTGGATGTGGGGAAGACAGACTGCTTGGCCTCTGTCTCCTGACCTGACACATGGGGTCTAGCTGGTCTGGAACCTTCTCACCTCCCAGAGCCAGACTTAGCTTGCAAGTTGAGTGAAGCTCAGAGCGTTCCTTCAGAATACCTCAGCTATGCTGGCCTAAGACACCTGCCTGTGATACAAGCTGCCTGCCTGTGGGCACACTTCATTCATTCATTCATTCGTTCATTCATTTATTTGGCACAAGTTCACTAAACACCCAGTCTCCTCANGCCTGGGAGGTCCTGGACCCTTGATGCAAGCATACACATTCTAACAGAGAAGCTGACAGTCCTGTGCTAATTTGTTCTCTGATGGAATCGGAGAAGGGGTGTCCTGGGAACACCAACCTGATGAATCCAGCTGAACCCAACCTGATGTGGATGAAGGCGGATCAGCAAGGTGGGCTGAGGGCAGCCCAGGGAGGGTGGCCCAGGGAAGCTCAAGGCCAGAGTTAGGGGCCCTTCCTTCTTTTGCCTGGGATTGCTGCTGCTAGCCGGGCCGGGTGGAAAAGTATCCGATGGCTTTTTTATTGTTTTTCTGAGACAAGGTCCTGTGTAGTTGAGGCTGGCCCAAATCTCTATATGTAGTCAGGGTTGACCTGGAACCCTGAGCCTCCTGCTTCCATCTCTCAAGTGCTGGGATTACAGGTGTGATTACAGGTGTACACCACCACAAACATACTTGGCTGAGACAATTTGTGGTTTTAGCTCCCCTAGCTTTATGTGGAAGAAGGGGGTTCCAGAAGCCTAGGAGACCCCATCTGGACCCTGTGGTAGGTGACCACACTAGAGTCCTGGGGCCAAATGGCAGCTGCAGAGATAGGAAGTACGGAGGAAGGGTAGGGGGAAGAAGACGAGGAGTCAAGGCTACTGCCCAGATCTGATGCTTCACAGCGGGCTGGGTGATGATACCATGTCCAAAAGGGGGAAGACTGAAGAAGGAAGAAATTGTAGGAAATCAGATCCAGGGTTCACTCAGGTTTTTGACATCACAAACCTCCATGTTCATAATAAGCAGTAGTGCTGGAAGTTTCCATGGAACATCACAGGAGTCTACGGTAACTAACCAGGCCCAAGGTTCATTGCCACCAGTGGCTTACTACTAGGCAGGGTTTCTAAACCTGGGCACTCTGGTGTTTGGGGCCATGTCACTGTTGTCACTATCCTGTGGTGTAGGATTATTTTATTTTGTTTTATTTCATTTTATTTTATTTTATTGGTTTTACAAGACAGGGTTTCTCTATGTAACATTCCTGGTTGTCCTGGAACTAGCTTTGTAGAACAGGCTGGCCTCGAACTCACAGAGACCCGCCTGCCTCTGCCTCCCAAGTGCTGGGATTAAAGGCGTGTGCTACCACTGTGTTGTAGGATCTTTAACTGTATCCCAGCCTTGAACCACTAGAAGTCAGTAGCACATCTCCTCCTGTTGTGACCACTCAAAGTGCCTTCAGATGTCACTATGTCCCTCTGATCCCATTGGTTTAGGGGAAGCATCATTTAGTCTGATGGCTGTGGGGTGGAAGCCGGCAGGCCCAATTCCAGAGAGAAGCTCTGCTCAATTCTGTAACCTTCAGAGACACAGGGAACTCAGGCAAGGGATGGGGCGAGTCTATTAATGGGGTGACCTGGCATCTGCTTTAAGTGCCCAGCTCCTTCCTTTATTAATAGCAAGGCTCACCTGCCTGTGCCACCCCAGCACGAGGCCTCAGCCAGCCTGGTAACTGCTGATGGAGGTCACTCCTCACACACAGCAGGCAAAGGAAACTCAGGACCAGCAAAGCAGAGTGACTTGCCCAAGGTCACATGGCAGTGATGAGGGTCAGAGCTCAAGTGAGTGCAGAGGCCACCTTGCTAGGGTCTGTCCTCAGCACAGCTTCCACTTGGGCAATAAGCTGCCACCATAGCATATGCATCAGGATAGCATCCATAAACGCAGAGCCACTGGGAAGTTCACTGCTGTGGGCTCTGTGTCTTAGTGCATCACTGCTACCATGGCAGCCTCCACCCTCCACCACAGCCTCATAAGGACCTTCTCCTTGGTATGCGTGCAGAAGTCACTCTTGGGACACCTTCAAAAAGGAGCACATTGGTTCCATTCTCCCAGAAGGAGACCCTCCCCGCGAGACCCCACCCCTAATTGTTTTTTTCTTATGGTATCCCACAACTATCCTAGCAACTGCTTTACCACAGTTACATCCTCAGCCATCTTTTTATTTATTTTTATTTTTTATTTTGAAACCAGTTCTCACTGAAATGGGATAGTAGGGCAGTGANTAAGGAAGCAACCAGCATACACTCACAGAGTAGGGATTCCCAAATAGATGGTTTGTAGGAGGCTGCTGTGTAGAACTGTCCCAGGCCCCTACATGAGGCCCCAGAGGTGAGCCCTGTGAGTCTAACTAGGCAGATGAGGGACTTAGGTGACAGCCTCCAGCATACACAGCAAACCCTTCCAGCATAGCTCAAGGGTCTGTGCAATTCATAGACAATGCCNTCCCTCCCAGACCCTAGGCTCTTTCTCTTCTGTCTTCCAATCAGCAGAGTGNACGGACTCTTAGCCATNCCCAGTGTTGCTGAGTACCTGGAACCAAGATGGGTGCAGGGACTCCACCACTCAGCCCCTCCTTGGGATTTTCAGACATTCACCTGGGTGTCCCCAGACACTGTGACCTCTTAGGTGTATGGGTTCGGTTCTGGACGGTAGCCACAACTCCTCCCACCCCTAGTCTCTCAGGCAGTGCATTCAGATGTAAAGGTGCCTGCAGACCAAAGCCATGGTCTCTGTGTTAACCCAAGATTTCATTTGTTTATTGTTTGGGGGTTTTATTTTTGGATATTTGAAACAGGGTCTTATGTAGTCCAGGCTGAACTCGCTTTGTAGCCAAGGCTGACTTTGAACTCCTGATCCTCCTGCCTCTGCCTCCCAAGTGCTGAGATTACAGATAGGTACCTTCAGGCCCAGTTTGCTTCTGTCTTAACTCAGGGCCTTGCCCATGCTAGGCAAGCACTCTACTACTGAGCTGCAATTCCCAGCCTGTTTNGATTTCTTAAGATGGCCTCACTACATAGCTCAGGCACCCTTGCAGCCTTCCTCCTCAGCCTCCCAGGCACTGGGATTGCAGGTGCACACCACCACACCTGCTGCAAGTGCTGTAAATCCCTNCTACCCTCTCCATGGCTGCCTCATCTCTGAGAAAGAGCCAAAGGGCCTAAGAAGTTTCTTAGCACAGCAGAGTTCCATCCACACAAAGCCTAGGAAAGAAATGAACAAGTAAAAATTGTCAGTCTGCCTGCCTCACCTGCCGCCAGCCTTTTACTTCCTGGCTGTCAGAGACAGAGACAAGGCCCAAACACTTATCACAGATAACTCTTTCTCTCCACATCAGTCCATATAGAAGCAGCAATAGCACTGAAGTCACAGAGATCTGAGTTCGAATCTAAGCCCCGCTACTTGTCAGCTGTGTGTCTCCAGACAAATTACCTAGTCTCTCTGAATACCAGTTCCTTCAGTATAAAACTGGGTATCGTGAATCAGCTCCCAGGGTTGTTCTAATGCTATTCTCTGAAACATACAAAAGNCCTGTCCTTGGGCCTGGCACTTGTAGTTGTTTTAAACATGCCATCACTTTTTTTCCATTTCCATAATTCCTTAACTTTGGAAGTCTTCACAGTAGAAATAGATCTCCCAGATGTTGCAGCTGACCTGGGCGGATTACCTGGTCAGCTTCCAGGCCTTCAGGATCTGGGAATGGAAGAGGCTGAGCCTCCTCTAGTGGAGCTCATAGATGCTAGCTCTGGGAGACGGAGCTCCACATGGCTGCCGAGAGCCCCAAAATTGATGGCTGAGGCAGAAGCTGAGTGGCCATTGATATCCAGCAACAAAAAGACAACATCTGGGGTAAAGCTAAGGATGGTCCAGTGCATCCTTCCTCCTGCCTAGAGCCAAACTCAGCTCAGGCCCCAAAGCTACAGCTGCAATTCCCAGTCAGGGATGGGGACAGATAAAGAATGGCTGGGTCCCAGGATGTGGAGACCATTGCAGAGGGTCAGCAGAGCTGTGGGCTGGTTCCCATTTTGCCACTAACCATCTGGACACTCTTCAGCTGGTCCGTTAACCTCTTGAGCCTCCTTGACTTGCTCAGTCATCAGATTGCCTCCATGCTTCCTCCCTCCTCCTTCCTCCCTCCTCTGTCTCCCTCCTCCGGCTTCCTTTCTTCCTAGCTTCCCCCTCTCCTCCCCTCTCTAACCCTGCCCCTCCCCCAGTAGTGTGCAAACGTGCAGTGTGAAGAGACCTGGGAAGGCCTGTGATGATGGCCATGCCCCCATAGCGGCAGGAACCAAGACTTCAGAATCCTTTTCTTGGAAACGCTCTGCGCTTGCCCCCGACCCCCAACACACCTTGACAGGGAAAGGTTTGCACATGAGAGCCTCACACATGAGGTGTGGGGCAAGCTGTCTGCCAGCTGGAGGAATCTCCCTTCGCTCTCCCACAGATTGTCATCAGCCTCCATCAAAAATTTGGNGGCTCTGCCTTGTGCCCAGCATGACACTGGCTGCTGCAGAGACAGGGTAGAGCCTTTTTCCTGATACTTGCTAGTTGTCTGGTCTCCCTCCAGAACACAGCTTCTACCTCCTTTCCCAGCCACTTCTCTGTGTGGGGCTGCTGCTCAGCCTGCCCCTGCACCTCCACCTAGATGCCTGCGGTGTTCTCATCCCTCTGCTCGCTCTGCATGCAGCCACAGAGATCTTGCCAAGCTATCAGTCAGATCTCATCACTCCCCAGCTCCCTCCAGTGAGAACGCACCCACTTGTGAAAAAGTCAGGCTTGGCCTCGATGCCTCCAGCTCTAACCCTGTCCAGCTCTGACATTTCTCAGGGCCTCAAGTGAACCCGCTGATGCTTAATAGAAGGAGAGGTTGGAGGCAGTCGGAAAGGCCTGTGCTGGAATCTTGCTCCGGTCTGCTTGGGCACGTTCCTTTGTTTCTCTGAGCCTCTTTTCTNGTCTGAGAAATGGCAATATGGATGCTAGACAGTCCCCATGTCATAGAATAGACACAAAGGTCAAATGGGATTGTACCCAAGGAACCCCGCTCTGCCCCTACGTGGTGTCACTGTCTCACTGGAGAGCATGCTGTGCTGAAGGTGCATCCCAGAAGGCTGGGGGGCACCATAAGGTAATGGCTGGGAAAGGAGCTGGACCAGTTCATGAAGAGTTACTAAGTCATAGGCCACTGAGATGACTCAGTGGGTAGAGGTACCTGCTGCCCAGCCTGAGTTTAATATCTGATTGTCACGTGGTGAGAGGACAGAAGAATCAACTCCTACACATTGTCCTCTGACCTCCATAATCATGCTATGGGATGCACAACACCCCCACACACACACCCACACACAATAAACAAATATATATTTAAAAATTTCTGTNTCACCTGTGGAGCTTGAGCGCTTGTAGCTTAGACTTACATGCTGTAGACAGCCAATCAGGTGGGTTTTGTGGGTACACACCTCCTGTGGAGCAGAGATGGAATGAAGTTGGGAGGCTACCAAGGCTGTCCCCAAATTGAAATAATGAGAGTCGAAGCCAAGATGGTGTCTGAGGGAGGTCAGTAGCTGTTGGAGATCCAAGAAGAAGCGTGTTCCAAAGACTGAAGGAGGATCGCCTGACTGACCAGCTGGGTGTCATGGGTGGCAGTTCAGGGACAGGTCCAGAAGTAGGAGACCAGGAAACCCACAGAAAAGCCACTTTATTTTCCAGGGCTGAATGGGGAGAGGAAGGTTCAACTTCACTATGTATCTGGCTGAAGACCTCCCCACTCCTGGGCTTGGGACAGCCGTGGCCTGGGACTGTAGATGTGGAAGTCCATGGATGGATGAGAACAGCTCTCCCTGGTGATGTGAAGTCAGTCCCAGTGCTTTGGGCTTCCGGTGGCAGTCATACAGAAGTTCTGAGCTAAAACTCTGCCTGAGAGACCTGGCGGTAGACTTTTGTTGTAGGTGTTAAGCTGCGATACAAAAGGTGCTGTTGGGATCCTGGAAGGTTGACATTCCTAGTTTTTCACAAGAAAGGGAGAAGACATCTGGGAAATTNGACATCAAGATGGCTAGAAAAACCCACACACCGNGGGCCAGAGATATAGCTCATTGGGTAAAGTGCCCAAAGCCCTAGATTTGGTTCCTAGCCCCCCACAAACCAGGTGTAGTGGTGCACATCTGTAATTCCAGCACTTGGGAGAAAGGGAGACAAGGTCAGGACCAGTTCAAGGTCATCCTCAGCTACATAGAGAGTTCAAGGACTGCCTGGACTACAAAGACTGGAGAGAAAGAGAGAGAGAGAGAGAGGGAGAGAGAGAGAGAGAGAGACAGAGAGACAGAGAGAGACAGAGACAGAGAGACAGAGAGAGGGAGAGGGAGAGAGGGAGGGGGGGGAGAGCCCTCATTTTCTCATGGTGGAGGAGCGGGCCATGTACATGTACACACTATGTGAAGGCCCAAAGTTTGATGTTGGGAATGGTCCCCACCACTCTTCCATCTCATTCATTGAGGCAGGGTCTCTCCATCAAACTCAGGGCCTGTTTATATGGCTAGTCTTGTTAGCCAGTTTGCTCTGGGGATCCTCAGTCCCTTCCTTTCTAGGCTGGNATTACAGCCATACCCAACCAACCTGACACTTAGGTGGGATCTAGGGATCCAAACTCAGGCCTTATGCTTGTGTGATAAGCACTGCTGAGCCAACTCCCCAGCTCCTTAACNGCTCCTGAACTAGAGGACCCTGCAAATGCCAACAGTGATCCTGAGTGACCTGCTCTGCTTCAGGAAGGCCTTGGNGTACAGAAAAGCTGGTGCTAGGGGGAAGAGGGTCGTGAAGATGGCTGCTGCTTAGAGACAGAGGTGGGTGTGGAAGCTAGACCTCACTTGTCTATCGTTTTCTAAGAGCTATCACCAGGGTGCACCTCCCATCAGGATCAGGGGCTGCCTCAAAGGGAAACACTACTACCAAGCGTTTGCAGGGGCCCTGCTGAGTACCTGGCTTTGGGCTAGGCACTGTGGGTCGAAAAAGCCTGCAAATACTTGCCCTCTGATTCTGAAGAGCCACCTTCAACACAGGAGACATTTCACAGGATGGAGTGTGGAGAGAGAGTGTTGTATAATGGGCCTGAACTACACAGCACTCTTGTAATTGGCATTGTAGAGAACAGGCAAGGCAATGAGGCAGACCCAGACCTGGTCTAAGTCAGGATTTGAATCCGGACTGCCTCCTCCTAGCTAGGGAACCCTAAGCCAATCACTCCACTTTCTCTGAGACTCAGTTGCTTTCTCTGTGAAATGGGTTGGTAGCAATCCCTGCCTTGCTCATTTTCTAGCAGGAGTGAAGGGTGGACAGGCAAGGGCTTGGCATGGCACAGGAATTGTGGCCGTGTAACCATCTGCATCTCATTTGCTATCATAAAGGATGCCCAGCACCTGGAGATTTTGTGATAGCCCAGAATGAGCATGGGTCTTAGAAACAGAATTCTTTGGTGTTTATACCCCGGACTTCTGCACACTTCACTCCTAATCTATACCCCAAACCATGGGCAAGGAAAAAAACCAGNACCCCCTTTCAAGACTCCCTCAGGACATCTCAGGACACCCAGGCTCCCATCCAGGGGCTGCACAGCCCAGCCAAGGCCATGCCACCAGCTCATCATTAAGATGCTGTGGGTGTGGGGTGAGGCTACCCGGCGCTGCTTCCGGGCCTCACTCTGAAAAGCCCTGATAACAAGTGCACATTGACAGCAAGGGTTCCCCAGGCGAGCACGCTGTCCCCGGCTCGCATCTGAGCCCTCACCCGAGACATTTNCTCGCTTCAACAGTTTGGCTTGTCATACAAAAGGGGCTCTGATTCCTCCTGATGGCTGACTCCTCTTGCATGAAAAATGGCTTTTGTTGTCTTTGAGTCCAAGGAGCCCAAGGATTCCTGAACGTGAGTCCAGGCCAGATGCCTGGTGGCTGAGAGCTCCCACTGACCTAACCATTCTGAGGGGCTCTCTTCTGCCACCTTGGTGATCATTTACAACCTGTGGTCTGAAGCCCTGAGGCTGCTGCCCTCTGGCCTATGAGTTTCTGTCTCCTATTCTCATACCAGTCAGCTCCTTTATCCATGAGTGCGTTTGATGTGTCCCAAAGGTTCCTTTCTGGGTAGCCACCATGCCAACATGGCTTCCATCCCATTTACATACCTGACCACCCCTGGGGTCCTCTTTTTGTGTGTGTGTGCCCCCACCGTGTGTGTGTGTGTGTGAGAGAGAGAGAGAGAGAGAGAGAGAGAGAGAGAGAGAGAGACTAGAGTTCAATGTCAGGTGTCTCTCTTAGTCTCACTCCACCTTGTGTTTTGAGTCTCCCTGAATGTAGAGCTTACCAATTCAGCAAGACTAGCTGGCCAGAGAACCCCAAGCCTGTCTTTTACTCCCCAGCACTGAGGTGACAGGCTCATGCCACCTCTCCAGGCTTTTGTGTGGGTCCTGGGGATCAACCTTGGGTCCTGGTGCTTGCATGGCAAGTACTTTACCCACGGTGCCATCTCCCCAGCCCAGGTCCTCCTTCCGTAAATGTCGGTTTCTCCCTCTCTCTTTCCTGTCTCTCTTTCCTCTTTCTTTTCCTTTTTATTTCTAATAATTTCTCCTCTTTCTGGCCAGCCATATTTAAATCACACAAGCTTCCTGTGCGAGACAGACAGCCTTTTTAAAGTTCTTGAAGCATTTCCTAGATTTAAAAAAAGTATTATTTTAACTCTGCCATGATTAGAAGGGTTCTTAAACACAGAGAGAATTCTATTAAATAGCAAGTTGAGTGAGTGAAAACCCCACAGTTGTGGGACCTTCAAAGATCATCTAGTGCAAAGCAGATATGACTGTGGCAATGGCTGTTTCATTAGGCTGGAGAAAATATTGGAAGGAAATTCACCAAAATGTTAATGCAGTAGTCACAGCAACCAGGAGTGATTTATCTTATCTCCTATGGTTTCCAAATTTTCTATTATGTTGGGGGAGAATGGTATAAACCTCACGCTTAAATGAAAGGAAACTACTGGGCCCGGCTCCAGACAGATGAATGGATGGATGTGTTCTTTCCCCACTGACGGCGTTCCGTCTCTTTATTCTTAAATGCATCTAGGCACCACGCCCATGGCTTCTGGCCAGGGTTTCACAACTGGCCGCCCCTGACTTATAACCAAATTGATTCCTGGATCAAAGCTTTCAAGAGCCATCTAGAGTTGAATCTTTTATTTCCTGTACGTTGCAGTTTATACACTGGGTTTTCATCCAAGAGACCTAGCTCCGTCGATACAAAGTGCCCAAAGTAATTGAGGGGAAAATGAAATGCAGATGTGGCCTCTTGGAGACTGCTATCACAGATATAAAGCCGAGTGCCTCATAGAGGGCCCCAAGGTCCTGAGACCTCCAGAAGGGACAGCCAGACTGACCAAGTTCCTTCAAAATAGGACTCTAGTGACATTGAGACAGAGGCAGCCTCCATCTGTTGCTTCCCCCAGCCCCTGGGACTCTTCCCCTGTGACAAGCTTAAACAACGCTTCGTTGCACCAAAATCCTCACACTATTTGAGTAAAGGGCGAGAGAGAGAGAGAGAGAGAGAGAGAGAGAGAGAGAGAGAGAGAGAGAGTAAAGAAAAGAAAATTGCCATTGCCAGTTCCATTTGTGTAGTTTGGACAAATCTGTGCATAGAGAGTGCACGGGAGGAAAAGCGGCTTTCACGGGGCCTTCTCATGCTAGTGATGTGACCTCTTTCTCTTGGTGTCACAGTCACTTGACCCTTGAAACGCCACTTGATGCAGAAGTATCAGCTTCCTGTCCATCCTGATGGCCAGATCACCACACTGCTCCATTAGCAGGGTCTCAGTTAGGACAAAGNTGTGAGAGAACAGGAGAGGCAGGGGCGACAGCACAGGTTCTCCAGCTCTCGTTTCCAGCTCTTGACCTGGGAAGGTTATTCTTGATTCTGATCAAAATTGCTGTCCTTCCAGCAGTGACGTCACTCCTTTCTTCTTCAGCCTTTCCTGGAACCTGAAAACAAAGCACTCGTCTCTGGCCCTTCAAGGCCCTTCAGATTCTTGGAAGTGGTTATTTCTCCTGAGTCTGCTCATCTCTGGAATATAGGAAAGGAAATTCACCTGGATTTTTGTTTTGCATGTGTGTGTGTGCGTGTGTGTGTGTGTGTGTGTGTATGTGTGTGTAAAATATATGGTGGTTGCATTATAGCTTATATGTTATTGTGTTATAGATTATATATGGTTACACTGTATATATTATATATGTGGTTGCATTGTGTGTGTGTGCCTGTGTGTGTATGTGTGTGTGTGTGGTTGTTTGCCCGTTTCTGGCTTAAAATCCATATGTCCTTGTAAAATGTGGGCTGGTGCCAATCACTAATGAGAGCTGAGAACAGACCCCTTCAGGAGACCCTCTCCCCTTTTAGAAGTGAGCCCAAGCAGGAAGAAGCCCAGGTTAGCCCATTCCAGTCCTGATGGTGTGTGTCTTTTTTTCCACTGTGGCACTTATCGACCTGACCCTCTCCTGCTCACCTTTCTCTTTAGCATAATTACAAATCCTTTAACAACTATCAAGTGCTGTCTGCGGCCGGAGCACAATGTCTGTTGCCTCCCAATCCATGCCTTTCCCTCACGTTATTCTGTTTTCTCCTCCTAACAGCTAGGATTTAACAGTGTTTAATTAATTATTGAATTAACTACCAAGTAATCAGGTAGCTTGTGGGCAGAAGAAGAGCTAGTAGTTGCGGTGTTCCTTACTGTGTGTCAGCAGCTGCCCTGAGTGGTTTATACACGTCAGTATACATTAACCTGCTTAATTCTCAGCTTCCCTCCGAGGCAGGCACTGCCACTACTTTCCATAGATGGGGAAACTGAGGAACAGAGAAGTCAAACCACTTGCCTGAGGCCCCAGAACTAGCAGGTAGTGAACTCAGGGTAAGTGCCTCAACTATATCACCTCCCAATGACAGTATTGGCTACAACCTACCAAAACTGCAACACAGGCATTCCATAGTAAGCCTCATCTTGGCAATGTAGCATGCATGGCATATTCCTGTGACTGCCTGAGACACAGCGGGTGTTGACACCCGGGTCTCTGGCTCCAGCGCCTGCTCTGAACTCTTTGTCAGCCCTCTGCTAAAAGCCGTCATGTGCCTACTGCCCAATAAGGAAGAGGAGGGGATTGTATTGTTTCTGAAATATCCCAAAGAACCTACAGTGACCCTAGGAGACTGGGGGTCAAGCAGTGAACGCCACAGGGAGAGGCTGAATGTAGTTAGAGAGCAGGCCTCACATGGCAGTGGTTGCTACATGCTGGCTGCGGGCCAGGCTGACACGGCAGGCTTCACGGAGGAGGTAGATAGAGCTCTGGGACCACAGCTCTGCATGATGCAGGGTCCAGATCTGACTCATGCAGCCCACAGAGGACAGAGGCTACTGTAAGACTGGGGGCGGCTCTGAAGATGGGGTGCCCTCAGTGATACAGGGAGCACTCTGCTAAAAGACATGTCTTTGAGAAGACATTTCACCACACACATCAAACCCCCCAGAGAAGGGTCCACGGGGACTGTGGAAGTGTTCTCCAGTCACACTTCCACACCTGGATTCCAACCATGGCATTCACCTACTGACTGGCACAAAACAGGTAGAAAACAGTGTGACCATACTGNAGGCTTCCATTCAGATCAAATTCAAAGGCAGGCAAGACTGTCTAAGGTGGTAGGAGCAAAATGGCTTCTTTGGGGTCATTGATGGGGAGAGGTAGAGGGAGCCTACCAGGCTGTGAACATGTTCTGTCTCTATCGGGGTGGGAGTTACACGGTGTAACGCATGTCCATCTAACTCTTCTCTCAGGATTATGCTCTCTGTGTTAGNTTCAATAAAAGTCATCCCCCCACCTCCGACACACAAAAATACCATCTAGGGTGACAAAGGCCCCCAGGTGGCCTGCTCCAGCCCTCAGATGCTTGTCCCCAATGATTCCTAGTGTGGGGCTTCTGGTTGTTGTTGTTTGAACCTGATAAACTCAGTGCTTGCTTGTTGGAGGTGTATGTAGCTAGCCCTGTGCTAAGTTCTGGGGACGTGAGGACTCAATCATTTATTCATTCATTCATTCATTCAGCTGCCTTGTGTGGATACTGAAACCTGGGAGAAAAGGGTCTTTATCAGCAATTTCTGGGATGTAACGCTGTTCAGAAGGACATGGCCACCCGGGGGTTCATGCCTTGGGATCTATAGCCTCATGGAATTTTTACAAGCCCCATGAAAGGTGGGGTCCACCAGCCTCAGAAGGTAACTTGGCAGGAAGAGAATTGGACTTGAACTTACCCAGGTATGTTCTAACCTGAGTTCCAGCAGAATCTTTTCAGCCCCTAAAGCATGATTCACCTGAGGCCTACCCTTGGGTGATTCCTAAGTAGGAGAGGAACTGCTNGAGTCCTTGGTTAGGAGAAATTCCCTATGACGGCTCAAGTCTAGAACAACTTGGCTTCTGTCAGCCTGGAGGAAATCAGGAGAGACTTCATGGAGGAGATGGCACTGCCTCTGTGCCTTACAGAATGTTCAAGAGTCCCTCAGGCAGGAGGAATGACCACACAGAGTTACCTGTCTTCATTCACTCACATGATTTGTACCTTGTTCACTCAGCTGACTCCTAACAGAGTTTCCAGTGACACATAGAATGCTGGTCCTCAAAGAGTGTGAGCATCCAGTGTGGAGAGAGGGACACACACACACACACACACACACACACACACACATGAGGATGCACACACAAGGAGCTTCAGGAACAAGACAGGAAGAAGGAAGTCCTCTAAGGAATGGGGGTGTTATGGAAGTTTTTGTAGATGACACCCATGTGAGCCAGGTTGGGAAGTTAACCATGAATTTGTTGGGGTAACAGGGAAAAGGGGGTTCACAGCAGATGATGATTGAGGAAGCATGGAGGGTGCTCTGGGCATCTACGGCCATTCAGCAACAACTGCAACCCTGGGCATGACGGAGTCTCTGGGAAGGTGTGAACACAAGCTGTGGACCGCCTAAGAAATGGAGCAATGTCTGTCTGAGCAGACAGCACAAGCAGAGGAGGTGCAGGCAGGAGTCGGGCTGGGAAGAGGCAGAGGCTGATGGCCCTGTCCTCCTGTCTTGTGAGAAGCCTGTGTCTGCCCTCCTGGCTGAAAGGTGCTCGGTGACACAGTGCTCACTGCCTCTGTGCAGTGCAGAGTGGGACGGAAGGAGCAAGGCCCAGGGCGGGACATCTTTAGGAACACATGAGAAGAATCCAGAGGAGGTATGATGGGATCTGAATCGGGACAAAGGGATGAGGGAGAGATCACGGCATTTCATCTGTTTTTCATCTGGAAAATAGACTAGATGCAGGAATGTAGGGAAACCCATTTTGGGTGACAGAGTGGATGGTGTGTCATAGTGTGGGAGTGTGCAGAGATAAGCTGGCTTGACTACCCTGGTCTAGTTGGACCAGACTGTACAAGGCTCTTGTGCCTTAACTAATTTCTTAACTGTTTAACTATCTTCACTTCACAGATAGGGAAACAAACACCATGAGTATCAGGAACTCTCTCAAGTGNCAGGGCAAAGGCTGAGATTTGAACCCAGGGATAGTCTGGTCCCAGAGCCATGTCCCTAACCACTGTCCAGGGAGGCTGTTGCCCTCCAGATACAGGATGAGAGCAATGGATGACTCTGGGGCAGTGATAGGAGATACATGGTTATGCAGGACGACACAGAGCAGGTGGCACTGCCCTGCAGAAGCCCACAGCTGGGACATGGAAAGACCTGGAGCTTCTCAGGAGGCTTGCCTGCTCTGCTTCCAGGAAGAATTTGACAAACTGGTGCTCCTCCCCACCCTGTTCATGCCTCCTTCCCACAGTGCTGCCAGAAGGCAGCATGGCCCCCACAAACTGTCTAGAAACCTCTGTCTGTCAGCACCCTGGTTTTGGTCTCTAGAGAAGCCAAAGCACAATGAGACAAGGCCACTCCTAGGGTGACTTCAAAAACCATAAGGCTGAGTGGAAAGATAGAATAGAGTGCACTGCACTCCCTAACCACTACTGCTATGACAGAACCAGAGGCCGGGTGGCCTCTTGTCATAGACTTCAGATACAGCCTCCATTTGGCCAAGCACCAGAGGCAGGGGGTGGGTGGGAAGTGCAGTTCCTTGGCATGCAGGGCATGTCAGTAGGCAGGTGATTGGGGAGCAGTGTTTCCTGTTCGTGTTGGTGCCAGCTCATGCATGCTGGCGTGNCTCAGGTCACACAANCTCCTGATGTGTGCAGGCCACGGAGGTCCACCAAGGGAGGAAAGCAATTGCAGTGTGCATGCGTGTGCAAACATCTCACAACTGTGCATCCTTTTTTCATGCATACGACATGTGAAAGTGTGTGGCCACAAAGCCACTGTCCTGATAGTCCCCAACCTGGCTAATGACTCCCTGTTTGTGCCCAACAAGGAGCACACAAGTCCCTAATATGGCACCCAAAGNTGTGTCTGCCTGGAACCTGTCACCCACACTCAGGTGGGGTGATGGGACAACCCAAGCTGGAGCATGGGCATCAAGACTCTGCTGTCTCCTCCCTGTGACCTGTGACCTGGCCATTCTGGTTGTCTGAGCCACCCTGCAGATGTGTTTTCCTCCTCCACACTGCTGCTAATGATAGAGAAGCAGCCAGAGGAGCCAGGGAAGAGGAGGAGGCCCTGGGAATCTGCAGTGCCTGCCCTTCTTTGAAGCTGTGGGGCAGCTTTTCTGTTTTCCTTAGAAAACTAACCAGGGAATTTAAGGT
>LZPO01097105.1:199199-211951 GCA_001675575.1 Neotoma lepida
TATCAGCTGAAAGGGGCAGAGTGGCAGGTGAGAAGTGGGGGTTGTCAAGGGCTTTTTAGTCACGTCATATGTAGCATGCGGAGCAGCTGTAGACTGTATTGTGCCCCCCTCCAAAGACATATTAGAGTCCTAACTTCCAGTACCTGAGTGGGACTTTAGAATCCAATGTAATCAAGTTAAGCTGAGGTCATGCTCTGTTGAGGTGGCCTGAACCAATAGCCTGGGTGCTTATGAGAACAGAGAGGGCATGGGAGGAGGAGAGAGAAGGAGGCAGGGTCTTCCTTTGAGCCAGAGAGCCTGGCCCTGTCCACACCTCAGGCTTCCCAGGTCCAAGAGAGAATGAAGTCAGATGTTTGAAGCCACCCACCCAGTGTGTGGTACTTAGTGATAGCAACCCCGGGAAGTGAATTTGAGAGGAATTCAGCCTACATATGACTGCTGAAATCAAGTGGGCTCCAGAAAATTTTTGTGCATCATTCTCACAATTTTGTTAGCCACTGTGCGTTGATAGCTCCCTGTGGAAGGGCCAGGGGAACAGTTCAGTCAGTAAAAGTACTTGCCTTGTATGCATAAGGACCTGAATTCAATCTCCTGAACCCATCTTCAAAGAAAAAAAGGATGGCCAGGCATAGTGACTCATGCTTATAATCACAGGAGTGGCAAAGTAGAGACAGGTGGATGCCTGGAGTTCANGAGCTAGTCTACTTGGGAAGTTCTAAGCCAGTAAGAGACCCTGTCTCAAAAAAGAAATAAGTGAACAGCAGTTGAAGACCCATACCCAAGGGCCTGTATATATGAGTGCACCCGTATACGTATGAACATGGACACACGCACACAACACACACACACACACACACACACACACAGAGTTCACTGTGGAGTCTAAGAACGCATACACGTGATGTATTCATTGCTCCCTCCAACCAGCCTGGTGAGATAAGTCTTGACTGTAGGCTCATTTCAGTTGAAGAAACTTGAGTCTTAGATGAAACAGTTTCCCAAAGGTGACGTGAATTTCTCCCTGGGGCCACAGCTCCTTTCAAGGCTGGATTGAGCTCTCAAAGGCAAAATGGACTTTTTCTGTGAAACATATATTCATTTAAAAAAAAAAAGACTTCCTAACACATCACCAAAATCTCAGTGGCTTCAAAGAGCATAGACATCATCTCAGTTTCCCTACTTTGGGAATGGGAACATGTCCATAGACCCTCTGCTCAAGTGTCCCAAAGATACAGATGGGATANGCCCCTTCCTGGAGTGTGGAGTCCTCTATCTATAAGCTTGCTGGTGGCTGACAGAAAACAGTCAGTTGTGCTTGTCCGTTGGAGGCCTGCTGACCTGCTAGCCATCAGCCAGGGGTCTTAAAGCCATCAGTGGTGGCTTGCCCTGTGACCCCATTGACAGTTCACAAACAAGGCCCTTTGCTTGCTTCCAGGCTGAGAACTGAGGGGACACACCTCCCTGGCTCCTTCTTCTCCAGCCTGCACAAGAAATCTATATTACATAATCCCGTTAGCATATTCCTAGGTCCCACCCACCCTCCAGGAGATGTCTTGAGGCCACCTTAGCATTTGTCTGCCACAGATGGAGGGACTTCGTTATGAAGGGTGCCTCCCAGGCAGGTGAACTTGACTATGAATTCTGCCTTTGTTCTTGATTAGGAGCGTGATCNCAGGGAATTTGCTTCTGCTCTCTTTAAATCTGAGTATCCCTATTTATAAAAGGAAGGTGATAATACCAGACTTAAAGGGCTATTGTGAGGATTAGATCAGCTCAACCACAAACCCAGGCAGTTGCTAGATGCTCGGTAAATGACAGCTTCCTCCCTCCTCCCCTGTGCAAACAGATCTCGAAAAACATAGGCTTGGTGTTTCACATGGAGGACACCATGTCCTGGAGCCTGAAGGCCTGTGGGACTCCAGCTGTGTCTTGGGTGGGATTCACTGAAAAAAATCATATAATTTTCAACACCCTTCTGTTTCTTCCAATGGTGGGAACCACAGTAGCTCTGCCTGGAGAAAGGAGAAGATGGATTTAGATCTTCAGTCTGGAAGCACTTATTCCACTGTGATGGGCTACCATTCCCCTTCTCAGCATCCAGAGCCCAGAAGAGGTGACCCTCTATCCTGGACACTTCCTGGTGCTGAATCAAGGGGGCACAGGATTCCTGCTAATGACAGGCATCTTTGCTCTTGTGTGATCAGTGTGTTGGTCCATTATATTGGTTCAGACCCTTAGAAGAAGCTTGTTAGGCTACCAGTGTCCCCTGATCACATGTGTAAGGACCCCAGCCTACCAGGGTATCCCCATCCAGAAAGGAAATAATTCCCCCTTCTCATCCCCCCAAATGNGATCCCAGGATACGACCTGATAACTGCCANCTACACATTTAAGATTCTTGCTTGTAAATCAAAGTCGTTCTCTAGCTGATGGCCAGAAACCATGTATATCTCAGAGCATGATGTCCAAGTGCACAGGAAGCAGGAAGTAAAGGATCTGAAGGCTTAGCTTGCTTTCCAATTTCAAAGAAGAATTATGGTTTGAAATTCCTCTGTCTGCTCTACTTTTTCAGCCTGACTGTCAACTTGCCTGCTGGAATGGACTCATTCAGGGGAGTGACTGCCCACCCACTCCATGCATCCACCAAGCNTCAGCCATCCCTAGTTATGGTGACACTTCCTCAACCTGCCCTCAGAATTCCTAGACTTGGGCACAATGTATCTGTCATGTCACCAGATACCTGCTTAAGGTTCCTGGAGGGCAGGGATAGTGGCCTCCACTCACGATTTCAGAGCATCCACGTCCGTGGTCTGAGTGAATGTTTGCTGGGTGAACAAATGAGCCAATGGATCTGGAGAGGAGATAAGAGCAGGGGACCTTACTGTTCTGCATTGTTCAGTACACCGGTTATCCACAGGGCCTGCTTCCAGACCCCTTCAGACACCCAAGGATATTCAAGTCCTTTGTATAAAGTGTTGGTATTTGCGTATAACCTTTAAATATCCTCCTGAGTACTTCAGATCGTCTCTAGATGGCTTACAGTACCTAAAACGATATACGTGCTATGTAAATCATTTTCATGCTGTAATGTTTAGGGAGTAATAAGGAAACCACATATACACACAAATTATATAAACTATTATTTTTTCAGTGGTTAATCCACAGAAGAAGAATCTTCAGATACAAAGGGCTAATGTACTTACCTCCTGGAACCCTACATTGGGTCAATCAAAGAGTCTATATGTGAAGTTGTAAAATTTGAGACAAGCAGAGTCTATGGCTGACTACCCCCTGCCCCCCATCTACCATCCATCTGTCATTTTTTCAGGGTAATCCTGGATACTCCCAGGTACTCTGCATGTAGCAATAAGAAACTTTCCAGGGCGCTAAAGAGGCAGCTCAGGGCTTAAGACCAATGAACTACTCCTGCAGAGTTTCTGAGTTCAATACTCAACACCCATATGAGGTGGCTCATAACCGCCTGTAACTCCAGCCAGGGGAATATGATGCCTCAGAACTCTGAGAATATCTGTACTCACATTAACACATATACACACAATTAAAATGAAAAATAAATCTTTAAAAAAAATCTTTAAAAAAATTTCCCCAATAGCATTAAATCCCCCCCCCAGTTCCCACCCACCAGCACACCATTTCTCAGGGAAAGTTATGTTTACATAGCTTGAAGCAGTCCTGCTTGGGTTGGATTGAGTGATGGGAAGAGAGAGGTACAGTGAGTGTCAGGCAGGAAGCTGTAAGTCCTAAAGCTCCCTAGACCCTAATTCAGAGCCCCCCCCATCTGGTGAGGGGCTTCCCGAGCTGTAGGAAGGACTGTTGTGTTCACAATGCTTGTGCATACAGTATCAGCCCTGTGACTGGGGAGGCCCAGCCAGCTTGGCCCAAATGTAGCCTCAACAGCTGCCAAGGCAGCCCCAGCCCCCCCAGGGCCTAGTCCAGCTCAGCATTTACTGGGTGTTCTTTTTTTTATGAGGACCCACCCAGTTACACAAACGTAAGAGCCTGTAAAATCTACATCTGCCCTTGGCTAGACTGTAGACAAACAAGAAGGGCTTCCCATGAGAGTGAGGTTGCTCTGTGAGGCCCTTTAGGAAAGGAGGTGTGGATGTCCACTGTGGAAATGCCCACCTCTGGGTGTAGCTACCTTCCCTCTTTGAGTCTCCCTCTGAGGATGGGGACAGCAGGAGTCTAGGGCTTAAGCATAGTGGACTTCCAGAAGTAGGGTTGGTGACTACTGATGGAGCTGGCTTTAATTCCAAAGGCTAAGTCTGCTCCTCCATCATGCATGTGTTTCCTCACCTTTGTCTGGTCTCTACCTCCCCAGACTATCAGAAAACATGTCCCTCAGTCTGCCCTTTCCCGAGCCAGCTGTCACAAGCCCTGTCAGCAAACAGAAACCTTCAAACCTTGCTGTTCTGAGGTCCTGGAGGGAAATCCTCAGTGTGCCTCATTTCTGTCTCCAACAGTGGAATGTCAATAGTCAGCCCTGCTCACTTGTCCAGGGAGACCTTGGCTGTAATGGCCCTCAGAGTTCACACAGGGTAGGGTACTCACCAACCTCAGAGTGCCTGGGACTCAGTCTCTTTGGCTCTCAGGTCCCCAGCAGGGACCTTGGGGCCCGATGCAGAGCTCGGCATTTGCTGAGAGCTTTTTCATCATTTATGAATGAGTACTGGCAGCAGCCATGCGAATTAGGGCCCAGCTGGAGGCCTGGCCTCTGAGAGGCTGGGCGGGCAAGACCCAGCTTCGAGGCTCTTCCTCTTCAGCCCTGCCAGCATCGTCCCTGGTGCTGCAGCCGCCACTGTGGGCCATACCTCCTAAGCACTGTACCTTCCCAAAGCCAACATCACACATTTGAGGGTGAAAGCCAGCTCCCTACCTGTAGCCGTTCATCTGCCTAAGCCCCCATTGCTGTGCCAGCCAGAGCCCACTGTGCACCCACTCACCCTGTGCATGAGAAGTCAGCCCACCTCTGCCCCTCAAGGACAAAAGGGATGGGGCTATAGGTGACTAAGTGCTTGCTCCTCCTTAGTCTGGGAACCCACAAGGCACATCAGGGCTACATGCTGGGAACTCGTGTGTTTTCTCTAACCTTTAACCTCAACCCTCAAGGAACTCCTCTTGTTATTTTGGCTGCTCAGAACAGGAAAGTGAAGCATGGGGGTGGGGGCAGGAGGTGGCACTGTGGCCATGAACCACCTCAACCAGACTGTGAACTGGTCTCATAAATGGCCTTATTCTGACCATCGGTGACCACAAGCTGGGTGACATGAGAAAGCAGCATGAACTTTGGAGCCAAGTATAAGCAGTTTGAAAACCAGCTCTCTGTACCTGCTCATTCTATCACTTTCTGGAGCCTCAGTTGCCTCCTCTGTGAAATGGAACCGCAGTGCCCATCTCCTGGACTTCTGGGGTCCATTGGTATAAACCAGCACATTATTGTGATGGTACAAAGTTGGCAGCTTTGGGGGGGGGTTCTTGGGAAGATGGCACATAAGCAAATGCCAGGTGGGCATGGCATCCCATCTATAAATCCAGCCTTTAAAGGCTGAGACAGAATCCCTGGAGCTAGCTAGATGGTCCAGTTGGTGAGCTCTGGGTTTGATTGAGAGACCCTGCCTCAATGAGTAAGATGAGAAAGAGCAATTGAGGAAGAGTCTTGCTATCAACCTCTGGCCTCCGCCTGCATGTGCACACATGTACCCATATCCATGCAAGCATGCATGAACACCACATACGGGACACATCAAAAGATGGGGGCAGGGAGTTGCCTACGTCTCCATGGTACTTCTGTAGAGGCTGGTAGTGGGAGGAGGAGAGGGGGGAGAGAATGGGGTCAGATTTCCAGGGCAAGGAGGGTAAGATGGGGAAGGCAAGAGCTGGCACCTGGATATTTCCAGACGTACACAGCCTTCAACTGTAACTAGACAGAGCCACNTTGCAGAGGACATTAGGCTCCATCCAGCATCTTTATTTTTTCTTAACAAATGTCCTCCAGGGCCAGTTTCAAATCGAGTTTAATCTGGTGTCTGAAACTCTAAAGCCTATAACTCAGAGTCACTAGGTGTAAAATATTCAGACCTCAGTGGACACGGTGCTGGCTCCCGGCCACAGCGCTCAGGCCGCTGACCTGCTTTACAGCACCTTGGCAAACTGCGTTTTTACAGCTGCTGTCTAAAGCACTGCCTTCTGTCTGTGACCCGGAGAGGGCTGCTAGAGAACCAAGATGTGCGGTCCATGTGGCTGAACCGGGATTTCAGGCGAGAGGAAAAATGGCTTAATGAATAATGAAAGCTTTGCGGTCACGAGGTGGCTTCTCGCCAGGCCTGAGGAGTCTGGCTTTGGAGCTCTAGCCAGGCAAAGGGAGGCATGAAAAGGGCAGGGTGGAACCTGGCAGGGGTTGAGTCTTGGGATCTACCTGCAGCTTGCCACCATCTTGGGGATGACCTGCTTTACTTCAGAAACAAGCAGACTGTAGGGCTTGAGAACAAGATGTGTTGAGACCAGGATTCATGCAGATCTCTGGGTTTTCTGGGTTTTGTTCATGGAGCTATCCATCCATCCTGCTTACTGGTGGTTATTCCATTTTGACATTAAAATCAGTTAAAGTGAAGGCTGGTGACATAGCTCAATCAACAAGCAGAAGGACCTGAGGTCAATGCCCAAACCCATGTAAAAAGCCAGGCATGGTGATGTGTGCTTGTAATCCCAGAGCTGGGAGATAGAGACAGGCATCTGTGTCCCTAGAGCTCAGTGGCCCATTAGCTTAGCTATATCAGTGAGCCCAAAGGCCCGGTGAGAGTCATTGCCTCACAAAACAGGGGGGACAAAACCCAAGGTTGACCTCTGACCGCCACATGCGTGTGCACACATGGGCACTCGTGCACATGCACACACACAAGTCAGTTAGAATTGTACTCATCTGACATCTGATCACATTGAATCCAGCACTGTGGTTCTTGGGGTACAGCCCATGGGTTTTCACCTCCAGAACATTTCCTTTTATCATTTCACATCAACTTGGGCTTCCAGCACTGATGAGTGGACTCAGGAAGGCCAATGACAGAGAACTCAGTCCACTGGCATCTTTTTGTCAGAGACATTGATGTCCTAACTGTGGCTCTCCCTGTCCAGGTTGGGCATTCTAGGTCCAGGGGTATTTCTCTCACTGCAGGGCAAAAGGGAGAGGAGTGTGGAGGGAACATTTCTTTCTGTCTTTTGCACATGAGCATAGAGCCAGGGGCTCAGGAGAGACCAGTGCTCCCTACACCCCCAGCCTCACAGGTCCTTTGNTTTTTACCAACATGAATCAAGCAGATACTCAAAGACAAATGTCAAACCAAGGTCTCTGGCTTAGGGACAGTTTACATATAGGTAATGCAAGAGGCTAGGATGGTAGAGATGTGCAGAGAGCATGGATTCTCCCCCAACCCCAGCCATGGATAGCGAAGTCCAGGATGCTCAAGTCCCTCATGCAAAATGGCTGTGTGTTTGCATGTCACTTGTACAAAGCCTTCTCTATGTGCTGAGCCATCTTCAGCTTCTAATTCCTAATACAGTATTGGGTACATTGTATTGTTGAGGCAATAATGATGAAAGTCCACCTGTGTTCGGTGCAGATGCGCTTTTTCCCTGAATATGTTTGACNTACAGTTGATTGGCTCTATGGATGCAGAACTTGTNGGGACAGGGGGCTGGGTATAGGGAAAAGGGAGANAGAGCAGAAGCTGCAAGGCTTCATAGGAGTGACACCTGCCCTGATGACCTTTGAACGTTTGCAAGGAGATTGTGGCAGGGGTCAAAACAAAGGGAACATGCTTGGCAACAGTTTAGTGTGATAACGACTGCACCTAGTGCAGTGTGGTTGGAGGGTAGTGCCCACAACAGGACTGCAGAGCAGGAGAAAGCCTGGCATACCCAGATCTGCTCCTGCAGGAGGTGGGAAGTCCTATGTCATCAGATCACCCTGGCGGGGGATTTTGAGTGAGGGCACCAGTTAAAAGTCATGCAGATCCAAATAGGGGCAGAGGAGGAAGGAGGCAACGTCAGGATGTGAAACTGGGAGACTGGCTGGTGGGTTGATTGAGTGAAGAAGAGGGGAGTCCTCAGGGAACTACGCCTCCAGAAGACGGCAGTTAAGAGAGGTGTGCACCTGTTATCCCAGTGCTTGAGAGATGGAGACAGGATGATCAGACCCCTGGTTATTTTTTAACTATATAGAAAATCTGGGGCCAGCCCAGATTACATGAAACCCTGACTCAAAACAACAAAAANAAACAAAACGAAACAAACCAGGGCTGTCAAGATGGCTCAGCAGGTTTACCCCTGGTGACCTGAATCCCATCCCTGGAACTCTTGTAAAAGTAGGAAGGAGCCTGGAGTGGTGGCGCACACCTTTAGTCCCAGCACTTGGGAGCCAGAGGCAGGCAGATCTCTGTGAGTCTGAGGCCAGCCTGGTCTACAAAGTGAGTTGCAGGACAATGAGGGCTACACACAGAGAAATCTTGTCTCATTAAAAAAAAGAATGTAGAGAACGGCCTCTACAGAGCTGTTCTCTGACCCCCACATGCATTCTACAGCACATANGCCCTCCTCCNTGTCACAGACACAACAACAACAACGATGATGATAGTAAATACATTTTTTAAAAAGTAGGCACATTTCCAAAAAGACCTAGGGCTCCTCCTTGGTTCTTGGGTACCTCATATGGTTCAGAATCTGGCTGAAGGGGAGGTGATGTGATTCCATCTTCCNTGCTGGGCATCCTCAGTCCTTTTAACTCCCAACTGGTGCCTGTGTGCACGTGTGCAAACTCGGTTCCACTGAGGGTAGAGCAGTGTGGCCTAAACATTTGGGTCCTGGAGATGACTGTTTGGGTTCTAAACACAACTGTACATTTACAGAACCTCTGGGGACCTCAGTTTCTCCTTTTATAACATGAAAGTCACAGCAAGGGTCAAAAGAATTAAGACAGTACACTCAGAACTGATGTCCCCATGAGGTGTCAGCTGCTGGTATTGTCGTTGCTAATGTCACTAGAGCAACACTTGATGCCCACACCCCTCCAGGCTTTGGTTTCATGCCTCTGTCTCAGCTCAGAAGGCTGTGAGGAAAAGCTTGGACTAGTGTAAAGTGTTAGGACGGCCAAGGCTTCTAGTTTGCACTGTCCACCTGGATGGCTGCTCGAGACCAAACAAAGCTTTTTATCTAGGTGAATTAGTGAAGAGTCCTCACCTCCCTGACTACCTTCCACTGTCCCTAGTAAGAGGACAGTGGGTAAGAGATTAAGAAGCCACCTGGAGAATTTAGATGAAATTGGCAATATCCAAACTTTCCTAATAAGGTGATGGATGTGGCTTCTCGCCCCCTTCTTCCAGCAAGCTGCCACTGCACTGCTCTCTGCTGAACAGGCTGCTGCTTCGAATCCACCTCTTTGTGTGGTTTATTTGCCAGCATTGCTCTTGCTTAATGGTGGGGGCTGACGTACAGCTTCTCATTAACTTTTATCCTCCCCATAAATGGCCTGCTTAACTCACAATGGCANTTGTTCCGCTCTGTTCCCGGGGGTTTCTCTGCAGCCTGGCTCTGGGCCAACGTTATCTTCTCTGCCTCCGGCCCCACCAAAGCCTGTAGCTCATAGGCCTGCTGTGACTGTGTGGAGGGAGGGAAGCTGGCTTTTACATTCTTGCTACACTTTTCTCTTCCGGCAAGCAAAATCCCCAAACCTTAGCTCCAGACCCTCCTCGAAGAAGCTGAAGCAGAGGGAGCTGAGACTGGGGGTGTGAAAGAACANGGAGAAGGGCCACAAACAGTGACAACNGACCTGGAACTGCCAACAGGGAGCGTGGCATGTATTGGTCTTGAGGAGAGACTGGCAGGGTCATTGGAGGCCTTGGGTGTGGGTATAACCTGGAAGAAGTAGCCCAGGAAAGCTACTATGGCCCTAAGCCAAGAGTGCTTGCAAGTGAGGGATGGGTAGTTAGATGATGGACAGAGCTGGGGAGACACATTGCCCTGAGGGAATCCTCTCTCTGCCCCAGATCAGCAAGTGAGCATCCACGAGAAACTGTCCCAGAGTCTGGATTCTGATTGGCCCCTCTGCTTCTTTGTCCCTGACTCTTGAAGACAAGAAGCAAACCTGATCTCACTGTATTGCTAGTTGAATAGTTGAATATCGTTCCTGGCTCCCAGGTTCACAAAGCCCCCAGGCCATGCCACTTTCTCCTCCCCACATCTTTCTACATCCATAGCCACCTTTNACCCACTCAGGCATACAGGCCTCTGGCCCTGACTCTACCGTGTGTTCCCTGTGTCTGGAACATCTACCTAGTTTTTGGCTTGCTGATTCTTTGTGAGGCTCAGTTCAGATGTCAGTTTCTCCAAGTGGCTTCTTTGGCCTGGTCACAGGCTGTCCAAGTCACCAAGTCACTGCTAAGCTAAAGGCAGGGATGGGACAACTGTGGCACACACACATGGCCAGGCACCTGGTACATGACAGGCTGTGGGCATGTAGGCATTGACTTGAATCCAAGACTGAGTTCATGACTGCATAGGCACCTGCTCTTCAGTGCTGGGAGACCTAGGCAAGATAAGGGACATTTGTCTCTGCTGCCATAGAGAATGGACCATGTAAGGGCCAAAAATAGTGACTCTTCTGGAAAGCTGCCAATGGACTGGCACAGGCAGGACTTTGGGTTCCCAGGAGACTGGGACAGAGGACATGGGCATCAGGTGTGGCTGATGAGCCCAGAGCTCTGAGGCCTCAGTCCAAGCCTATGAGCTAGTGATTCTTCACCAAAGGACNTGTAAGCACAGGGCCCCAGCTGATAACACTGTGTTTATTTGGCACTCTGGACCACAGGTGTGGAAGGGAGGGAGAGGGCATTGAAAATTGGGTTTGAATTGGGTTTCTATTTGGCTGGCATTGCTGCTCCAACCCCAGGTGTACTCAGTGAGCAGATCTGAGCGCTCAGCCCTGCCTGGCTACCAGAAGGCACCGATGACTTGGCAGGTGCATGCCCTCCCAGATGCTGCCCCCCACCACCACCCCCTTTCTCTCCTGGAGAATTCTGTGGCCCCTTGGGACTCTGTTAACAAATGACTTGCTCTCTCTCTGAGCCTTTGTTCTGTGTGACAAGCTTACAGGAGTGTCTACTTTTTTTGTGTGTCATATTAAGAATCGAACCTAGGGCTTTGCGCATGCCAGGCAAGCACTTTACCACTAAGCTACAGCCCCAGCTGTGGGAGCTCCTGCTTCTTAAGGCATTTTTAAGGCTTAAGTAAGAAATTGGAAAGTGCTTAGCTAAGGGCTTTGCAGGGTTTAGTGCTCAAATGCAAGCTGTTCTTGTTGGTCCATTAACAGTGGGGCTGGAGGAAAAGCAGTCACTGTGCAGGCCCTCCTCACAGTCAGGCAAACTGGGGGGACAGGGAGGGCTCCACGGCAGTCCAGTGGAGGGGGCAGGCAAACTGGGTTCTTCCTGTCAGAACAGCTGCCTTCTGGTCACACTTCTTGTATGCCAGGCTCAGTGACCTTTCAAAACCCTGTCGTGTCACCTTCAAAAGTCCCTCTGAGGTTACCCCTGTTTAAGAGCCCCTTTTCATAGGTGGGGAAAATGAGGCACAGGGAGGTTAATTAGGACCTACATCACACAGCTGGTGGATGACAGTAGTGCCAAGACAGCCACCTGTAGAGAATGCTGAAGTCCCCACCTCTACATTGTTCAGCCACAGCAGACTCCATTAGGAGTCCCTAGATGGAGTGCTGTGTGAGACTGATTCAGACTAAGTGAATAGCACTGCGATTGGTTAGCAATGTCTACCNTGGGGGTGGTCACTTAACTCACTGCAGGCCATTGATGCATCATCCACAAGGACACTTTTAACATTTAGGATTAAGTTGGAGTTTGTTGGAGTGGGAGGGCAGTGTTTGGCAATGTCGCTGTCCTCGGCCAGCAGATATCAGGAACACTGGGGAGGTAGAATCGTGTCTTGAGAGCCCTTACACAGAGCAGTCCAGAGATTAGCAATCTAGGTGTGGCTGTTCCACCAGCTAGCCTGTCACCATGGAAATGGCCTTTCACCTCTCTAGGCCTCAGGTTCTTAATATGTGAAGTGATCAAGATGAAGAAGCCAGTCCCTAGGGCTCCTTTTAGAAGTTTGTATGTCTCCACTATGATTGTCCCTCCCCAACACAGACCTTCCAATTAAAACACTCAGGTTATTGGGGCATAACTTTCCAGAGATCTGCAGAAGTGAAGCTGTGGAAAAGTCTGGAATCTGCAGAGAGCTGTTTTGCCCCCTTTGAGCACCATATTTGTTCCTCATTATAAAAGAAAGAAGGAGGCAAAGAGGAAAGAAAAAAAGCCCAGGCCTCAATACCAAGCTTTCATCCAAGCAGTAGTTANGGAGCAGATACAAGTAGAGAAATCACAGAGAATACCATTCCCCGGGCTGGGGGAAAAGATAGCTATTGGTTGGGGAATCGCTCTGGCTCTGTTCAATTATGAATCTCCGCAGGAAGCCTGGAAAATCCCGGCAGTTCTGCAGAACGGCACTGGAGNAGGTGAGGCTGGGGTTGTGCTGCCCTCCAAGGACTCACTGAGCCCAGAAGGGATGGAGAAAGCCCNGGGCCCAGGGTCAGGAGATGATGGGCCATGAGCCACAGGCCCAGAGTCACCTGAGGCCCCTGTGATGGCTAGTTTTAATAGTCACCTTAGCACAATCTAGAATGAGCT
>LZPO01097105.1:232270-243068 GCA_001675575.1 Neotoma lepida
AAGAGGGAGAAAGGAAGAAAGAAAGAAAAAAGATAGGAGGTCTCTGAGCCCAGTAGGATTGTTCACACCAATAATACCAGCACTCAAGAGGCAGAGGCTGGAGGATCAGGAGGCCAAGGTCCTCCTCTGCTGTGGAATGAATCTGAGGCCAGTCTGAGCTCTAGGAGGCCCAGTCTTGAAAAAGCTAAAAAGCTCTGCCCAGGCCTGAGGAGCATCTGAAGCACACTATGTAGGGATTAGCTCAACCTCCAAGACAGCTTCCTGAAGGACTAGAAATTCCAGAGTTGGTGATGGAGGTGGCAGGGTATCCCCTGACAGGTGACCCTAAGGCCCTTGAACCCCAACTGATGCAGCCACTACCCCTGCCTATGAGCTGCCCTCAAGCCCTTGCTCCCATCTGATCCTGTGNCTGAGTGGTGCCTCCCAGTTGGTACCCACAGCACATGCTGAACCCCAAAGGATGAACTTCCCTGCTCCTGAAGTCTATCCAGAGTTCACCCGTGGGCCTCTGAACACCTCTTCTCCAGAGCACAGGAAGCCTCAGCCAGAGAGGGGCTAGAAATGGATGTTAGAATTTCCGTCACTCCTCCTTCCCCATCAGCGAAAAGACACAAAGAGCTGCTTCTCGAAGCACCCCTGGGGCTCAGGCTCAGCCTCACACATGGAGAATCGATACCAGTGTGTCCTTAGAGAGAGCACAATTCACTGTGCACCTGATTACGGGTCTTTTTTTTCCCCCTACAAGAAAGGATTTGGATTGTGAGTCATCTGATGAAATAGAACAGTGTGCGGTTCCCATGGAGCTGAGGCCATGTCAGGCTGCTCCAGCCAGGCCCAGAACCTGAAATAATATGACCAGAGCCCTGCCTCCAATCCGCCTCCCTTATCTTCTCCTCCTTCGCCTTCCTGTCCTCGGATTTTACGTATTAGGGCCCCGCACTCTACCAGGTAAATGAGATCCCCTCAGAGTGGTCATAGATAGCTATGGAGGTTGCACAGTGTACAACTCAAGGATTGCTACTTGCATAAATGGTGGTGTGAGTGACATCCTTCTGGTTCTGCAAGGCAGAGCTCCTGAAAGAGAGCTGGAAGGACAGGGCTGAGTGGCAAGAGCTGTGACCCGGAGGACAGAATGTAGCAGCTTTGTTTTGCAGCTTGGGAAGAACTTCATCAGTGGCACCGTCCCCCAGAAGCCAGAGTTGGGAGCCTTGGTGGTCTGGTCTACACAGTCAGCCTCCTGGGGTCCAGGATGGGATAGAGAAGTAAGGATAGAGTAAGGATCTGGAGACACATAAAGCATGTGACCNGAAGCTTCAGCCCTGATGCTACAGGTCCTCCCACCCAGGGGACTGGGGGTGCCTCAGAGTGATAGTATCANTGTGACAGTTGTCTCTCTCACAAAGGACATGTTCTCAAATGTACCAGATCCCCAGGGAGACCTGCTGGTTTGTAACAAGCCCAGAGGTACCCAGGGAAAGAATGTCAGATGGCCNCCAGGCCTGCAGGCTTTGGCTAATGGTGAGTTTGCAGGTAGGAGGCAGAGGTGACTTCTTAATAAGCTAGTGTGTCCATTCGGTGGCTGTGGAGATAGGGACACTTGGCCCTGAAAACTGATTTCCACATTCCCTTAGAACATAGGGCAACCTGAAGCCAGCTGTATATGCAACTCTGAGACCTGTGAAGGTCATAGTCCCTGTAGCCACGGGGTCTGTGTCTCCCGGGCTGCCCTGATTCTCAGCATTCAGCCTTCTGGTCTCTGTCCAGACTGTTATTTCCAAACTGTAGAGAAGCCCAGGAGAGTGGCCTCTGGGGGCTCATGTGGTGATCTCATGTATTTCTTCATTCATGTAACAGAAGCTTGTGACTCTATCATGTGCCTGTCACCATCCTGAGCAAGTGGGATACAGTGGCATGAAAACAGCTCTGCCCTCCAGGTGCTCATCTGGTGGCAGAGTATAGGAGTTTGGAGATCACAGAAGGTTCTGTGGCAGGAGAAGGCCTCCTGAGACAGCAGCCCAGCAGGCCCGAGGCTAGGTGGCTCTCACCCTATCTTAGAAAATTCAAGAAACAAGTCAACCCTGACCCTCAAGTCCCTAAGCCTCCCAGAGAAGATAGATTTGCATTTTGAGTCACATTATTGTCACTGGATTCCTGGGGGGGTCTCTGAGCATTGCACACTCACAGCTCGGGATTTCAGGGAGTCACCACCTCACACCCTACATAGAGTCTCTTCCTCTGGTGTGTCTTGTCTCCATCATCCTGCCTGTCTTGCCCCAGGCCTGGCACCTCCCCTCTAGGTTCAGGATTTCCAGTTAGATGGAGGATGCCTGTGCCCAGCCACAGTGCTGGTGTCTGTGAGTTCACAGTGAAGCCTAGAGTAAGTTATAAGATAGGGTCCTCCAGACAGATAGGTATCATCCCCGTGGCTTGATGTGGTCATGTGGTATGGTTGACTCTAGCCTCTCATCCCTCAGACGCATGTTCAGCAAGGCACTCAAGCAAGGGGCACTCAAGGGNCAGGTGCTTGTAGGACTCACCTGGGTGGAGGGCTCTGAGCCACAGGGCTCCAGTGTCTTTGAAGGAACTGGAGCATCCTTCTCTCTGGACCACCTGACTGGTCTTCAGAAGGCAAGGCAGGGTCTTGACCTGAGTTTGGCCATCTCAGCTCAGAGGCCTGTTTCAGAGGCACACAGGAAGTCTCTTCCCAGAGCCTCNGACTACAAGAAAGCTAAGAGGAATCGGGGAGGAGGTGCTGGGGAAAGGAGTTTCATTTAATGCCCCCACACAATCCCTTCTCTGTGGAGAGGGGCTCACACTGTGGGTGTACAGAAAGGAGACAAACACAGCCTTCAGAGGCTACAAGGCCCCAAGCCAGTCAGCTGGCTCAGGAGGGGCACCTACCCGCACTTCCTGACTCACAGTCCTCTGCTGGCGCCACCAGGGCCCANGCAACTGGATTTCTCTAGAGCTGTGAGGACACAGAGAAGGCCAAGCTCTGAGCATCTCCCATGTCCTTGTTCTCTTCCTGTGACCTCCTTGCCATCTACCCAGATGCTCAGGGTGGAGACCGGAAGCCTGCNGTGTGCTCNGATGGGCGTTCACTTTCTAAGGGACTGTAGCAAACCATCATGAACCATGTGACTGAAAGTCAACAGAAGTTGACTCCTGGGTGGCAGCTGGAAGTCAGAAGGGGGACACNTTGGCGGGACTCTGCCCCTCTGCNTGCTCAGGAAGTGAGACTGTTTGCTTGACACTGCTGCAATTTNGGAGCACCAGAATTTCTTGACCTTGTCACTGTCCCGACTCCATCCTCATAACCTTCTCCATTGTCTAAGATGCTTATCCCTGGACTCAGGGACCACTTGGTCCATTCAG
Source organism: Neotoma lepida (assembly GCA_001675575.1). Taxonomy (NCBI): domain Eukaryota; kingdom Metazoa; phylum Chordata; class Mammalia; order Rodentia; family Cricetidae; genus Neotoma; species Neotoma lepida. Next base: position 235,646 of record LZPO01097105.1, read on the forward strand.
GATGGTCTCATCTTGAAGCCCCTAAGGTCCCTAAACACATATGTAATACCTTTTACCCATAGGAGGCCACATCCACAGGGAGAGGCTATGGTCAAGCCCTCCGGCATGGTATCACTACCGTAGCCAAGTTATGACAAAATGAACTCGGGTGGTCATTGAGGTTCCCTGGCCCTGCCNCCACTGCTGGTCAGGGGTAGAACAAGAACTCAGACGTGGTTCTGTTGGACAGCATGGTAGACAGCATCTCACTGTGCCCTAAACCTCTTCTGTGGCTTGCACATGTTACGAGCTTGGACATCTTCATCTATAGGCACGGTGGTGATTTGCTGAACATAACTAGTCACTTAGGAAGTGCATGCTACAGTTAGCCTTGGGCTTATCACTTCACAGAGACAAAACCAACCACAGCACAGTGGGCCCCACTAATCCATGGTCTTAATTTGTGGGATTTTAGTCCTTATTCATGGCTTTACTTTGTGGGATTTTAGTCAACAGCAGTTCAAACTCATGAAATGGAAAATACCAGAAATACAGAACCCATAGGCTTTTAAAGTAACCTTTATTACAGTATAGTGTTCCACTGGTTCTATTGTATTATTAGCCACTACCAGTTGCTTTCTATATTTGATTTGTCAATTAAATTTTATCATGGCAGACTGGCAAGAAGGCTCCCAATAACGGTTCTTGCTATGTGTGCAAGCCTGGTGACCTGAGTTCTATCGTGGAACCCANATAAAGGCAGGAGAGAACTGAGTTCACAGAATTGTTCTCTGACCTCCACACATGGGCTGTGGCACATTCACCCACATGACAATAATAATAAATGAAAAATTTTAAATGTTAACTTTATCATGGATATATATGTATAGGAGAACACAGGGTCCTTATGGGATTTAATACTTGGAACGTACCCCCTTACAGATGAGGAGAAGCTGAGGTATTAAACCATGTTTTACAAGTGGGGAAAGTGAGTTTTTGAAGGGTGAAGCAATTTGTCTAAGAACACACAGCATGTCACAGAGCAGGATTGACACCCAGTCCCATTTAATATGCTAAAGCCTGTTCCTCTGACCATTGATCCAAGCTGGCTCTTGGGCACACCACTTCCCAGCCTTCTGATGAACCTATGGGACCATTCAGGAGAGAACTTAGTGGGCTGTGGGCTGTTGCATGAATGTCATGCCATCCAGAACATTAGTGATGGTTAGTGTGGCCTCTCCAGTGCCACTGAGGGACTCCAATCCCTCTCATCCAAAAGAAGTGTTACCCACACCCAGAAGGAGACCCAGTGACCTGCGGGCAGGTGTGACTATAGGTCACTTGGCTTCTGAAAGAGTACATAGCCAACCTGGAGCCATCGTTTACCCAGGGCCAGCAGCAGGACTCTTGGGAGAGACACCCATGGCCATGGCAGGGAGGATGAGTGGACTTACTGCCCTCTCTGCTTTGTTCCTGCCCTGGCCTAGGCATTGTGCGAGCCTCCAGTGTCTTTCCCATCCTCAGCACCATTCTGCTCCTGCTTGGAGGGCTCTGCATCGGCGCTGGGAGGATNTACAGCCGCAAGAACAATATTGTCCTCAGTGCAGGCATCCTCTTTGTGGCTGCAGGTAAATGGGTCTACTCCTCTGGGACAGGAGCTGAGGCTATAGTGGCACACCTGAGCANGTGGTCTTCACTGCCAGGAGTGTGCATCCTGGTGGGAGGGCAGTCTGAAATCAGTGCATGGTTAACATTAAGAGGACAGAGACAGATGTGTAAGACTGAGGCGGGGGATGNGGAGCAACTGCTTAATGGGGTTTCCTTTTGAGGAGATGACAGTGGCACAAACAGGATTTCACACATTGTGAAGGGTTGCACACATTGCACGTGCACTAAATGCCACTGGATTGTGTCCTTCAGAAAGGTTAATTTGATAATGTGCGAATTTCACCTCATCTCAGAAAGTCTGGTATGCAAAGTACAACCAAGGCACTAGGTTCTGGGTGCTTTTCAAACCTATAACAGGATCGGGAGCTGGCTGAGTTGGATGTCAGGAAAGAACCTGGGATGCCAAGTCCCAAGGGAGTTTGCCATGTAAAGAGAGGGTGAGGGACTGGAATAGAAAAGACAGAACAACATCCATTTATTTAGCATAGGATTGTGTTACAAGCTAGCTAGAGATGGATTGAAGTATATTGGGGAGTTGGGTGGGTTATAGGTAAATGCTGCGCTGTTCTAAGAGGCGTGGTCATCACAGATTTCAGGTTCTGCTGGGAAATGTAGAACTTACCTCTCACAAACACCCAGGGCTGACTGCACTTAGAGGGAAAGTAGCTACCAAGCTGGCTGTGGTGGTGCACAGCTCTAATCCCAGCTGGGATGCAGAGGCAAAAGAATCAGAAGTTCCAGACTGGGAAAGATGGCTCCATGGTTAAGAACACTGGCTGCTCTTACAGAGGACTGGAGTTTGATGCCCAGCACTCACATGGTGGCTCACAACCGTCTGTAACTCCTCTTCCAGAGGATCTGATGCCCTCTTCTGGCCTTTGCAGGCAGACACGTGGTGCACAGACATATATATAAAATACACCAATACACATATACATAAAATAAATTTTTTCAAATGAGGATCAGGAATTCAAAGCCAGCCTTGGCTACTTAGGGAGGTCTGAGCCAGCCTGGGCTACATGAGACCCAATCAAAAGGAAAGAGAGGAAGGAAAAAAGGAGGTAGGGAAGGAGGAAGGACAAGAAAGTAGAAAGAAGAAAAATGAGTTACCAAGCCAGGTGTGGTAATCCCAGCACTTGGGAGGTGGAGAATTAATTGGAAGTTCAAGGTCATCCTCAGTTACTTTAGTTCAGGACAAGCCTGGGCTGCATGAGACTTTTTCTCAAAAATTAAAAATAAATTACCATAATAAATAAATATCAAGGAGAAGACTGGCCACCATCCCACATTCAGCAGCCTGTTTTCTGTCGTGTCATTCATGCTGTGAGTCTGACCTCTAGTCTCTCCCTGCCCCACCTCCCTTTCAGGCCTCAGTAATATCATTGGCATCATCGTCTACATTTCCAGCAACACAGGCGACCCCAGTGACAAACGTGACGAAGACAAAAAGAACCATTACAACTATGGCTGGTCTTTTTACTTTGGAGCCCTGTCGTTTATTGTGGCGGAGACCGTGGGCGTCCTGGCTGTAAACATTTACATTGAGAAAAATAAAGANTTGAGGTTTAAGACCAAGAGGGAATTCCTGAAGGCTTCTTCCTCCTCTCCTTACGCCAGGATGCCGAGCTACAGGTACCGGCGACGGCGGTCCAGGTCCAGTTCAAGGTCCACTGAGGCCTCACCCTCCAGGGATGCGTCTCCCGTGGGCCTGAAGATCACTGGGGCCATTCCTATGGGGGAGCTGTCCATGTACACGCTGTCCAGGGAGCCCCTGAAGGTAACCACGGCTGCCAGCTACAGCCCAGACCAGGATGCTGCCTTTCTGCAGATGCACGACTTCTTCCAACAGGACCTGAAGGAGGGTTTCCATGTCAGCATGCTGAACCGGCGAACGACTCCAGTGTGACCTGCCCACCCGTCTTTTTGCACCGGCCTCCCCCAGAGTGGCTGTTTGTGTGACACACAACAGGGTGACCCTTAAGTTTATAGACCATGAACTGGAGCCAAGGGCAACCCTCCCTGGCCTCCAAAAGATGCCATGGGCTGGCTTAAAGTGAAGGAAGCCTGGAGACCGGAATCAGGGCTAGGGTAGAAACTGAAGGCTGACTTTCTCCCAAGACAGGGTGTATTGCTGTCCTCTGGGTCTCTGAAATTTCCCAGGAGGCCCAGGAATTTTCCAGAAGCTGCATCAGCTGCCTCTTGGAAACCAGGAAACNAGTCATGCCAGAAGAAGATGTCAAACCCTTTCCCTTTCCCTGGGCGCAGGGCCACAGGAAGGCTTCTTCCAGAACTGGGACCTCTGGGCTCCCATCAGCTGTTTCCCACCCAGAAGTTCCTGTGTCCTGAAGCCCAAAATAAGCCGAAACTGACTCCATTCTCCTTTGTGTCTCCCTCTCTCGGCCTCTGTCTGGCACCCTGGTGGAGCCTGTGGTTGTAGACATCATCTGTCCTAAAGAGAAAGCTCTATGGCTAACTGGTGCTTCNGCCTTGAGCTGTCCTGTGGCCGGCTTCTCCCCACCTCAGGAGACCAGGAATCCAGGGCAAAGGCAGAGGCTCTGCTGGCTTTCCTACCTGCTTCTGGAAGTTTCTGCCGAGCTCAGAATGGGCAGGACGTACTCACTAAACTTGGAGATCTGGAGAATTCCATGGGTCTGAGGAAAGGTAGGCCTGCAGCCTCTTGCTGTGTCCCTCCCCACTTGCCTGAGGAACCACTCTGTCCCCTGAGCAACAGAGGACCCTGCTGGGAGGCGGAGCCATACTCCCACTTCCAAACTGGCGTTCCATGACAGATGTACAAACTTCAGTATGAGAAAGGGGAACCTGAGGGTGAGCAGAGACGAAAAGGAACAAAGAAAGAGCATATCCATTTCCAAGTGGTTCTGAATCGTGGCATACTGAAAATGAACAGCTGGAGAACGAGCCGCACTCAACGCCTCATCCTAAAGAGTAGCAATGGCGTCTCCCCCAACTCCTGTCCTAATTTATTCTGCTGACCCGAAGGACTCNGTGGACATTTGACTCTAGGGGCCNTTCTGGGCTTTCTAACTTTGCCTGAATCTAAGGATGAGTTCTGTGTTTTACAGTTTGTCCACCCGTTCCCCCCTTTCCCTCTTGAGGTGAGCAAACACCAAGTGAGTGTGTCCAGAATAGAAAGAACTCTCCAGAAGTGGAACGTACCCCCTTTTCTATAACATGAGTGCTTTCTAAGGATCAATTGTTTCTTACTTTTTGAGACTTCTTAATCCAATCTTGAATAGTCATCTGTGACCCCGATAACTGTCTCACCTAGAAGTTACAAGCCAATTCTTACCTCAGTCGCCTGCTCATGGAGCCCCCTAGGCTGACTAGGAGTTCAGACCCAGGTCCACTTGTCCTTCCCTGCCTGCCCTTCATTGCCCCCACCACTCTAAAGGAAGACATCTCATAACTCCAGCCAACTGCCCGTGAGCTAGTGAGCTGAGATGTGAGCATGCCAGGGCTCCTTTGTTCTTGCTCAAAACCACCCCCTCCTGGCCAGGTTGGCTCCTCAGCATGTGTCAAGGCGTGCACAGCAGTGAGCACCAGTGTCAAGATGTGTGGTCTGTCCCTGCTGCAGGCCCTCTCCCTGCCCACCTCCCTCACCACCCTCCCCTCTCCTCCACCACCATTGTAACATCTTTTGAGGCTGAAGGAAGCCCCAACCCCCAGGGAGACCTGTCTCATATCTCTTCTAGAAATAAAGCAGCCTATGGTAAACTTCCACACAAGCCACATTCCCAACTATGGTTCCAGAAGTTTCCAGGATTCCACATGAGAAAGCTGTGTTCCGATGAATCCTACCTCTTGTCCAGTCCTAGGCAGAGTACACAGGCCCACTCCAGGGACCAAGGGAGAGCCAGAAGGAAGAGGAAGAAGAGACAGGGTAGAACACGGAGAAAAACCTCAGCTGCTCAAGCCCCCACAGCCTTTCCCCCACTGACTGTTGGCCTCACTTTGGGGACCCTGGTCACTAGCTTACCCTTCCTGTGGGAAAGGGAATAGAGCTGGACCCTACTGCTGACAGGCTCAGATCTGGCTCCTTCTCTGAAGGAACATGAGGCCTGAGCCCATCTTCCCACCCCTCCTCTGTCCCATCCCCTCCCCTGTGTGTTTCACCAGTTAAGCCCCTGTGATCCTGTACCCACCAGTGGTTTGGGGTTGTTAGTTCCGTCTCTCTCTCTTTTTTTTAATTAAATAAAAACATTTTTAAAATGTTCTATTTTTGCTATGGTAGGTGGGGGAGTGCTTCCCTGGGGTCCTTTATGGGTGTCTGGTACCCCAGGTGTGGGAATTGTGTGGAGCATCCAAGAGAAGGAGGGTGACAGGGTAAGGGCAGACACCATGTGGACAAGACTGGGTTCTCTGCGTTGACTCTGAGGACCAGTCTAGGCTTTGACCTCTGGAAAAGGTACCACTAAGATGCTTTTCCATGGATAAGCTGGCAGCAGCTGAGCAAGTCACTGGTGGGACTTGACAAAAGCCTGAACTCCCTGAGCCATGGGAACTCAGCTTACCCAGAGACAGATGTTTTCCTAGGCACCCTCTAAGGCAGGAAGAAAGAGGGTTAAGAAACCAGGACAAAGAGTTTAGACAAGCTGGGCCAGAGGTATGGGGACAACACTGTGTTCTGGTTTCTTAGTCCTCTTTCAAAAACATGTCCCCAGGTATGCTGAGCCACCAGGACCCACAGCCTAGGGAGTCAGGCTTTTGCTGAGTCCCACTAGTGACCACGCTGAAGACCAGCTGTGCTGCCAGCCTGGAGCCAGTTCTGCCTGGAGCTAGCACCTTGTGCCAAAACGCCAGTGTCTACTGTTTATTCTTAGCCTGGAGGAAACTCTGGCTCAGCAGAAGCTGTCCAGCCCCCCTGGGCCGACTCTCGTGCCAGGCTGCATTTAGGGACTTGCCACCACCTCCTGCAGTCATGTGGTCACGTGTTTAGTTCAGCTAAAATTGCTGCCTCCATAACTTGCAGAGCTAGGTNTGTTAGAACCAACACAGAAATCAAAGTTGTCNTTCCTTAATGAAAATAAGCTCCAGGGCTGGAGGGAGGGGGATGGCTCAGTCAGTAAAGTGCTTGCTTTGCAAGCACGAGGACCGGAGTTCAATCCCCAGAACCCACTTAAGAACCTCAAGCCTAAGGTGTTGGGCACTGACAATCCCAGTATTGGGAAGGCAGAGACAAGAGGATCTCTGGTACTCTCTCTGGCTGATCAGATGACCTCCGAGGTCAGTGAGAGACCATGCCTCAAAGGAGGAGGACCAGGTTCCCACAGATGGTCTCCATACATACGTGCACACATGTAAACCACCACCCCCATATACACACATTTATTTATAAAAGAAGAAAAAGTAAGCACTCATAGCCTAGCCGTAGGCCCCCTCAGTAGCCACCATTCTAGCCTTCACTGTGTTACTTAAGAGTAGGCCAGTTACACACTCAACAGCCCCAAGTGTAAATGCTGAAGATGCAAGAACTTCATTTCTCATACTAAGTGCACCCAGTGGAGTTTGGAGCAGGCCCTGGTCTAGACTGTCAATGTAGANACTCAGAGGCCCAGGCTGTGGAGGTTCCCCTGAGGCAGGTGGAGGATGAGAGTAGATGATTTGGGTTTTATTGGACCAGGAAGTTTTGACCTGCTGTCCACACACCATCGGCCAGAACTCAATCATATCAGTACATCCAAGAGAAAGTAGGTGTCTTAGGGTTATTGCTGTGAATAGATGCCATGACCATAGCAACTCTTTTCTTTTTCTTTCT
>LZPO01097105.1:257565-286458 GCA_001675575.1 Neotoma lepida
ACACACCCCAAGTCTACTCCATAGACCTCCCAAGCCACTATCTAGAGCTTTCTCTCCCCTTCACCCTAGGGGGGGGGTATTTCTAGCTCTCAGATGGGAGAAAAGCCCTGAAACCCGAGCAGAAGGCATCCTCAGTGACACACCTAGAGACAAGCATTAATAGAAGCCTCCCTCAGGCCCATGACACGTCTGGGCAGCTGCTCCAACTGCCCAGTGTCTCTCAGTCCCAAGGCCAGCCCACTCTGGCTCAGCCAGGCACACTAAACTTAGCTTCCACTCCCAACTCCATAGCCACTGCCACCATCTAGCCAGCTGTCATTTATCCCTGGGAGACACTGCTGTCCCCTGCCCAGAGCACCCACACCTCAGTGACCATCATGTCACAGACCAAAAAGTGGAAGGTTCGTGTAACCCTCTTCTTCATCCTAGTCGGGGGAGTGTTGGCCATGGTGGCCGTGGTGACTGACCACTGGGCCTTGCTGACCCAACACCTGGAGCACCAAAATGAAACTTGTGAGGCAGCCCACTTCGGCCTCTGGAGGATCTGCACCACGCGCGTTGCTGTGCATGGCAAAGAAGACAAGAATTGTGAACGCGTCACACTCTCAGGGGGTAAGGTACCCATTCTCTCTACCTCTTTCCATTTCTTGTCTTTCCAAGACCCCAAGATAAGTTGCCTGTGGGAACAGAGTTGTTGCCTGGGATAGTGTTGACAGCCAGAATCAAGGTGGAAAATGAAGGTGTTTGTCTCCAGCTCCATTTTGTGAGGCCTGGGTTCTTCATCCAGCACAGGTTGCTAGAGTTAAGAGATTCCCAAAACTGCTAGTTCCCAAAACTTCTGGCCCCAGCAGCAGATCCTCTGGGGTGATACTCAGTGGTATCTCAGCTCTATTCCTTTCCCTGCACAGACAAGCTGGTGACCCTAAGATCTCAGCCTAGAGGAACCTATGGGGCAGGCTGGCTCCTTCCTCAGCCTCTAGGCAAAAGTACGAACAAGACTACCACCTAGTTTGTCAGGCCCTGCAAAAAGGAAACACCAGGTTCCTCGTTCTTAAGTACTGAGGACTTCAAGTTGGTAAAGGCAGAGNGTGAAATCATGCATGGGGTACATGGCGGTCAAGGTGGTGGGGGAGGCTGCCACATGGTTATGAAGCAGATGTGCTACGGATGCCTTGTTAGGGCCTATGGTCCTACTATGTGTTCTCCCTTAGTTCACATCACTCAGATCCTCAGTGTTTTCTTCTGTAGTGATTGAACGGTATTCTTCCATTCCCTACCTACATCTTGCAAACAAGTTCCTTGCCTAGGAGCTCAGGCATTAGTGTAATATGTCACTATCCTGACAGTGTAGAGCNCCTGGGATTCAGAGCAAGCAGGGGATGTATTGTGGGAAAGAACATGCCAGGGAGAAGAGAGGCCCAGACTATGGCCGCCGTTACCCATTGCCCTCTTAAAGGACTTTTTCTTGTTGAGGCCATCTTGAGCTAGCTATCTAGTCGGTTTATGCCATGCTGGGGATGGAACCCAGGGCTTTGTGAGTGCTAGGCAAGGACTCTACCACCTGAGCCACACCCTTAGCCCTGTGAAGGACTAGTCAGAGAGGACAAGGCCCATCTCAGCCTCTGTGTTGCCTGTATAAAACAGAAGGGTCACTTCTAGAGCTCACAATGTCTCCAAAGCCTCAGTGGACCACAGCATGTGTGGCTCCCATGCTGATGTTCAAAACNATTCCTTCCACATCCTGTCTGACCCTTGCCATTCCAGCAGTCAGTCCTGGGTCTCAGAGACCCAGCAGTCTGCATGTGAAGAGCCCACCCTCCCTCTCTTCTCCTCCCTCCTCNTCCTTAGCCCTTGCTTCAGGAAGCCCAGGCATCACTCATCATTGCTGAGGAATCAGANATTTGTAACCACTCAGCTGTCTTGGAAACACGGAGTCTCAGGGTGGAGGGCTTTGACGGGCATGAGCATGTGCTTGAAGGCTATCACATAGCCTGATGCCCACACCCCTTGGCCACTTTACGCACTCATAAACAGATGCATCATCCAGCCAACTCCCTGGGCAGGGCAGGGCAGGGCAGAAGAGGGTGAGGCAGCTTCTCCAGGGATCATGCATGAGGAGGGACATCATGGCTCTATCCACCTGTCCTTAGAGCCTGTGCCTTTTAAAGTCAGAGCAGAAGAGCCATGTCTACGCAGAAAGAGACAGGCTGANGAGAACACTAGCCTCGGGGGACCAACAGGCAAGGCTTGGCCTGGAGCCTAAGCAGAGTCTGTTTGTCTGCCTTCTCGCCCTCATCAGCTGTGAATCATACTGTCCACACTTGCGACACTGAACCTGACCTCCCCCAGTTGTCCTCCAAAGCCTGTTTCTGCATTCCAACAGACATCATTTTCCTTCCCCACCTCCCTTTTCCAGGCTCCCTAGGAGCACCTGTCTTTNCTGAAAGAGAGTTCATACGGAGAGCTCTCATTTATCAACTATAATAACGGCATGCCCGTGTAGGGCTCTGTGCTTTAAGGGCTTTGCATATATTAACTTTGGGTTATACCAGAAAAAAAAAATGACTGAGGAAGAAATAACCCCTCCCCCACTGGGTCTTCTCCCTTGCTGACAGCAGTGAGAATGCTGGGAAGAGGGAAAAGATTCTTTATTTTCAGAACTCTGGAAATTAACCTAAATCTTACAGCAACCCAGCAAGCCTTTATTCAACAAAAGCAAGAGACTTGGGAGAAACAGTACATTTTTTTTTATTTGTTTGTTTGGTTATTTTCAAGATAAGGTTTCTCTGTGTAGCCCTGGCTGTCCTGGAACTTGTTCTGTAGACTAGGCTGGCCTCAAACTCACAGAGATCTGCCTGCCTTCCCTACTTGAGTGCTAGGATTAAAGGCGTGCGCCAACACCGACCATGGAAACAGTGAGTTTCAGAGTACTTTAATTTCCTCCCTTCTGCTGTGTCCCTGAAAACTACTACATCGGTAAAACAAAGCAAAACCCAGAACTGTCTGGCTGACACTAGAGGAGACAGAACAGGGTTGGACGTCTTGCAGTGTCCCTCTCCTGTCATTATCTGAATTTTTTTGTCACTTTGCAATGACAAGTGCTCAATTGCAAAGCTGTGANTGGGGGGTGAATTGGTTCCATGCATGTTAGGACATCTCTGTTAACTGATGGTCAAACTAATAGAACAGAGGTTTCATGCCCAAGAATATAGATGTCACAACATTAGCTCAAACACAGCAACAGGAACAAGCCTCAAGAAGGAGTGCCAGGCTTCCCAAGTTGTCATGTTGTGTGTATGTTTAAAAAATACAAGCCATTAAGAAGGGTGTGGTAACGCACACCTTTGATCCCACACTGGGGAGACAGAGGCAGGTGGATATCTGTGTTTTTGAGGCCACTCTGATCTTCATAGGGAGTTTCAGACCAATCAAGGCTGCACAGTGAGACCCTGTCTCAAAAGCAAACAAACAGAAACAAAACAGAAAACAAGCTATGCAGAGAACTAAGATGACATGGATAAGATATGAAGAGGAAAGCCAGAAACTAGAGTAGCTAGAACAGGCCTTGGGATGTCTAGATGTGGACAAAGACTTTATTACCCTTATTTGTTTGTTTGTTTCTGGAGNGGTGTCAGAGGATGACTTGAGGGAGTCAGTTCTCTCCTTCTACCACATGGGTTCTGGAGACCACACTCAGGTCATCAGGTTGTGGGCCAGTACCTGCTAAGCCATCTCACCAGCCCCAGCTAGATAAAGACTTTAAACCAGCGGTTTTGAATATATTCTGAATACTGGAAGAAACCATATCTAAATAATGAAAGAGGAGGAGGATGCCTCATGAAATAGATACCAATCAGGAAGCAGAAATTAGTTTTAAAACATCAAATAGAAATCCCTCTGAAAAGGACAATAATTAAAATGAAAAGTTCACTAGAGGGACTCAAAGGCCGGTCTGAGCAGGCAAATGAAAAATTATATGAACTTTNAAAAATGCCCCTTGAGATTCTCCAGGCAGAGTAACAGGCGGGGGAAAAGGGCAATGACTTAGACACATATGGGACACCATCATATACATCATCGGAGTTTCTGGAAGNATAGAGAGAAGGAGGAAAATGATTTGGGAAGTATAATGGCTAAAAGCTTCCCACACTGGATGNAAAACATGAATATACAAATCCATGAAGTGCAATGTATTCCAGGTGGTATAAACTTGAAGAAGTCTAAATCTACTAGGTTGATATGTGGTGTGCCTATGAAAGATGCATTACTTTTTTGCTCTCTGCTCTTGACTATGGATGTGATGGGCTGTTCCGAATTCCTGCTTTTCCAGCTTCCCTACTGTGAACCTGGAACTGTGAGCCAACACAATTTTCCTAGCAACAGAAAATGAATTAAGATTAGGAACTGTCTCAGGTTGCTTCCCTGTTGCTATGATAAAACATTGGCCAAAAACAACTCAGGGGAAAGGGTTTATTTCAGCTTCAGCTTCCGGTTGCAGTTTCTCATGGAGGGAAGCCAGGGCAGGAACTCAAGGCAGCACAGAAGCAGGCACTGAACNGAGGCCACGGAGGAGGAGAATGCTGCTCACTGGCTTGCTCAGCATGCTTTCTCGTACAACCCAGGACCGCACGGCCAGGGCGGAACTACCCACAGTAGACTGTGCCCTGCCACATCCAACATTAATCAAGAAAATTCTCCTGGAGCCAGAGAGATGGTTCTGTGGTTAAGAGCACTTACTGCTCTTGTAGAAGACCCAAGTTTGGTTCCCAGCATTCACATGGTGGCTCACAACTGTCTTTAACTATAGTGCCAGAAGCTCTGATGCTCTCTCCTGACCTCTTCTGGCATTGCATTGCACATAGTATATATATATATATATATATATATACATTCATGCACACATCCATACACATAAAATAAATAAATTGAATTTATTTATATATTGAAAGAAAATGCCCCCACAGACATGTGCACAGGCCGATCTGATGGGGGCAATTTCTCAGTTGAGACTCCCCCTTCCCAGGTGACCCTAGCTTGCGTCAAGTTGGGAAAAACTGACCAGCACAACCACTTATCACACGATGAGACTCCTTTTATTATTATTTTGTGTGCATTGGTGTTTTGCCTGCATGTATGTCTGAGTGAGGGTGTCAGATCTTGGAGTTACAGATAGTTGTGAGCTGCCATGTGGGTGCTGGGAGTTGAACCAAGGTCCTTTGGGAAAGCAGCCAGTGCTCTTAACCGCAGAGCCATCTCTCCAGACCCTCATGAGATTCTTAATAAGATAAACAGATGATTTTCTTCCCCCAGACACATGGAAGCCTGAAGATAATGGGAGGCCACACATATGAAGCTGTAAAATTACATATCAATATTTTGGTCAATGCCGGACCATATGTAAAAGAATAGCCTCATGGAATTATATCTCCTGGTGATGGTCATTGTTATCATAGTCTGTATATGTATACTCCATAATGTTTACACAATGATAAAATTGCTTAATGATGCCTTTTTCAGAACTATCCACACTGCTAAGCAACACACAATTACACCAACTCATCTAACCTCACAAAAACCTCCAGGAGACCCCTACACTCATCATCATTCCATGTCACAGATTAGGAAAATGAAGCTGAGAAGGCACAGATAATTTGAGTGTGGCTATGTGATTAACAAGCAGGAATTTGTCCCTAGACATTTGCCTGTTATGTCCACTTTCTTGGTTACTGCATCATAAAGGTTTTTGTTCTCCAGATGGTTTTCATTTAACAAGGGAGAACACTGAAGGTGAGCATAGCCTTCCCCAGGCTAACTACCTAACAAGGAGAGGTTAACACCCAGGGTTTAAATCCCTAGCCCCCTTGCTCTCCAGAACCATCCCATAACTTCCAATGTTCATACACAGCTCCGAAAACCTTGTGATTCAAGAGGCCACAAGGAGCTCCACATATGACATGACATGGTCAGAGGCAGCCAGACCAAGAGCTGATACAGGCAGTTTCACTAGAACCCATTCCGCCATGGCGTGTTGGAGGCTCCTCACAGGATGGACAGGACAGGATGCCTTCTGTGAGTGTTCCACTGTTCACAAAGAGCCAGAGAAACTCTGCTCTGTACAAGATCAACACCTAAGCTTGGTCCCAATGCCTCTTGAGCGGGAGGAGAGGCTTCCCCAGTTCATNGGGGAGACCATGTGTCAGCCGGGAAGCCCCAGAAAGACCATCCCCTGCCCTTGTTTCTTTCAGGTTCTGCCTTTCCAGGGCAGTCCTGGCATCCCATTTCTCTACACGCACATCTCTCCTCAGTGCAAGGATTGTGGGTGTAAGAAGAGCATGATGTCACTGAGCTTGGGGATCTCCAGGGCTCCCTCCCCTACCCACATGAACTTGTGTTGNGGGGAGGCTGAAGCTTTAACTAGACCCCTCCATGGAAGAACAGCACTCTGGGGATACCCCTAGCTCATCTTAGGAATTCTTCAGTGGTGATTGGGAGAGCATACATCTTCATAAGCTTGCTGAAAGCAACATGGGCATCACAGGTGAGACTGTCTCCACAGCTCTAAGCCACTATTTCCTGGGGATTTACACACATCCAGTTATTTCAAATATATTAAATCTGCATTACCAGGTGCTTGCTACCCTGGTAATATTCTCAGTGATAACTCAGAGCTAAAGGTCACCTTGGGGTTTCGTGTGCCTGCTACTCTGGTTCTTTGAAATTGCCACCCTGGATTCTGCACAACAGGTGGCTGAACCGTATGATGGTAGGCAGCCACCCCTGCCCCAGTTCCTAGGCAAGCCTGAGTTGAGCTCACTGTCTTTTGTTTTGTTTTGTTTTTGAGATATGGTTTCACTATGTAGCCTTAGCTGGCCTGAGACTCGATGTGTAGACAAGGCTGGCCAGGAACTCACAGAGATCTGCCTGCCTCTGCCTCCCAAGTGCCAAGAATAAAGGCGTGCGACACCACACCTGGCTGTGTATATTTTTAAGGAATATCCCAGTTCACATCTTTACACCACTGAGTTTTGTAGAAAGAGAAATCTTAGAATCATTATAAGCCAGTTTCAGAGACAAAAGAGATGGCAATAACCTCAGAGATGCTAATCATGGTCCTGGATCCCCTTGGTCCTGGGATCTCTGCTTACTTGATCTAAATCACGGTCTGTGTCTGCACAGTGAGGGGACAGGGGCCATCAAGGCAGAGCTTGAGCCCCCAAATCTATGCAAGGGTNTTATACCTGGTATTGGAGACAAGAAATGACGTCAGAAGGCAGAAGCAGGAGGACTCAGAATCTATATCATGTACAAGACCGTCCCTCTCCCTCACCTCCCCAACCTTACCTATGACTAAGTAGCCCATTTAGGGCCTGCTTCAGATAGTGTGTGAGAGTGTGTGAGCGTGTGTGTGAGTGTGTGTGCGTGTGTGTGCATGTGTGTGCGCGTGCATCTGTGTGTGTGCACAACACACACATGTATGTACAAGTTCACATGAAAGACAGAGGTCTACATGAGGTGTCTCCATTGTTCTCCACATGCTTTGAGACGGGGTCTCTCACTGAGCCTGGAGCTCATTGATTTAGCTCGGCTGGCTGACTGACAGCCCTGGGGATCCACTTGTCTCTGTTCCTCCAGTTTGGCATCACAAGTGCAGGTCACCAATGCCACCACTACCCCACCCCCAGAGGTTCTGAGGATTGAACTCAGGTCCTCACGCTTGCATGGCAAGCACTTTATTACGTTGTCTGTTTCAGGCTTTTTTTAATGCTCAGTTTTCCAAATACTATCATCCATCAAAGGGTCAAGGGTGTAAAAACCTAAGTCACATGAGGTGTGCCCATCTATAGGACCCTGCACTGTCCTCTAAAGGTGCTGGCTTGATTGGTGTTGAATGAGACTGAGGTCTGGTGTGGTTACTCCATCTTTGAGGCCATCAGGGACTGTGAATGGGTTTGTATTCTCCCTCGGGCAATCCTCTGGGTCTGCAGCAGATATATTTCTCTCAGGTTGAAAGACAAGGACAGGGGCCTTCTTTATGTGCCAAGTTCAAGAGAGAAGATGGGTCAACCTGTCTGTCCTCTGGTCCAGAGTTGAGGATATTGGGGAGAAACTGAGGCTTCCAGTAATCCTAATGTCCCCTATCCCATCCCCCACATTTAAGGGCATTTAATGGAGGAGGAGAAGAGACATTATACTACCCAAGGAAAAGAGTCCCCTCAGTGACACCTGCCTGGTCCCCACAGGCATGCAACTTATCCCAGTGCACCTGGGCTCAGACTTCTTTGTCCTGATATCCAGAATATCTGTCTGCACGTTGCTGTCCACCCTGAGTGGAGCCCAGCATTTATTTGGTGGCAGCTGACTCCCCAACATGCTATGCAAGAGTTGCCTCTGCAACCCGGAAGGGTCAACCATCCGTGGTCACCAGACTCTCCAGGCTGCCTGTACCTCACAGCCCTCCCTCTGAAGGCTCTTAACTCACAGGCAGCGAGTAGCTGGGAAAGCAGCTGACCATGGAATGCACTTGAATTCAACCGATTCCTCTTGGAGGGTTTTCAATGGCAACTGAAATTGGCCCTTCAAGAACGAAACAGAAATGTTCCTTTGTCCAGAGGGAGACCCAGGGAGACGTGTCACAGAGCGTGAGCCATTTTGAGGCAGTGATTCAAGAGAATCTACAGCTACTGATCTCATAAATATAAGAGGGTTGTATTATGCTTTAAAATAGCTGTGGACGCTGAGAGAGAAAAGAGCAGTGTTGAGTCTGACATCATCACTGGTCTTCAGACACCCCAGGTAGCTTGGCTCAAAAGAAAAGTGATTTAAATATAGAAGCTTGGGGAAAAGGCAGCTTGCTGCGGGAACAGTCGCTGCTGCTGCTGCTGCTGCTGCTGCTGCTGCTAGGCCAGACCCCAGCTCCAGGCATCCTGGTCCTCGACCTCGGGAGAGGCAGCAATCGAACTTAGGGGGCCTGGGGAAGGACAGGATTAAGTAGCAGTAAAATGATGTCTCCAGATAGAAGGAAGCCATGCCGTTCAAAGCCATGACAGTGGCAGCCCCGAGGCACATATCTAAAAGAAACTGGGCACCAGTCTTTGGGGAATGAGCATTCAAAGGCAGCCTGGAAGTGAAGCTGTGAGTCCGTGCCCAATGCCATTGAAACTCAAAACAGAGATGCTTTTTATGCTAAGGGAGACAGAAACACAAGAAAAAGACACCAAGACAGGACCTCGAGTAAATAAAAAGCAATCTAATTTGGTTTTNTTAAGAAACAGAGAATANGGAGAAGGGTGTAATGCAGTTGGGAGAGCATGCACAAAGCCTGGGCTCCACCCCCGGCACCACATAGACCAGAAGTGGTGGCAAGGACCTGTAGCCCCAGCACTTGGGAGGTAGAGGTAGATAAATCACAAGTTCAAGGTATCATTGGCTATATTTGGATACACAGTAAATTTAAGGCTAGCCTGGGCTATGTNAGACCCTGTCTCAAAAACAAGCAAACAAACATGAAATAATATAAAAATAACCTATTCTTATACTTCCTAATTCAGTAATTCATGGATAAAGAATATTGAATATCCTCTATAAGGACTGCAACTATACTTTGGCATCATATAGTTGTGAAAGAGACTAACAAAGACGGCTGAAGAAGAAAGCTGGAGGTGGAATTATATATGAGATCCTCATGGCTGTATTTACACTAAGCCCCTCCCCTGCTGCCCATAACACCTAGTCTAACTGTCCACATGGCTTTCATGACAAGCCAAGGAGCTCGCCAGGGGATGTTTTGTCTGGGGTCCACATGACTCAGGTCCTGAGGGTCTGAAGAAGTGACATGCAGAAGAGCCCTTTGTAGGGCAGAGCTGGGGTTGCCAACCTGGATGAGCATCAGAATCTTCTGGAAAGCTCTCTCTCCCTCCCTTCCTCATCTCTCTTACTTTCCTCCCTGCTTCCCCCTACATGGGTGGGGTTCACACACACCTGTATGTATGTGCACGTGGAGGCCAGAAGTTGACATCTGGTANCTTCCTCAATTGCTCTCCTCCTTGTGTTTTGAGACAGAGTCTCTTACTGAACTGGAGCTCACCCATTGGCTAGACTGCTGGTCAATGAGTTCTAGGGATCGGCCCCTCAGCACTGGGACTACAGACACACATCCCTGTACGCAGCTTATTACAGGGCTGCTGGGAATCTCCATGCTTGCATGGCAAGCACTTTAACAGCTGAGCCATCTTCCTAGCCCCTGGAAATCTTTTGAAAAATGCTGCTTCCCAGGTCTCACTGTGAATGGGAGGATGGGAGTCTGCTTCTGATTTAATCCAAGGTCTCTCAGCACCACCACTATTAACATTTCACACTGGATAACTCCATGCCGTGGCAGGCTTTTTTGTGAGCTGAGGGGTTTTAGTACAACCCCTGGCCTCTAGGCATTGCCCTGGGCCCCCAGGAGAGGGATCCACATGCTAAGTTCATTAATTGGTTATTTGCTAAGCATGTATGCCCCCTACTTCAGGAACAATATGAGCCTGGGTCTCAGTTATCCCAACTGCCTAATGGGCTCAGGGACTGTATGCTGTCTGCCCTGAGAATCCATCATCTTTTACTCCCTGATGCTGTCCCGATGTCCTTTGCCATCCTTTATCTGCTAGAATGGCATGCTAACGGTCAAGGA
This sequence comes from Neotoma lepida, assembly GCA_001675575.1. Classification (NCBI taxonomy): domain Eukaryota; kingdom Metazoa; phylum Chordata; class Mammalia; order Rodentia; family Cricetidae; genus Neotoma; species Neotoma lepida. The sequence goes on from LZPO01097105.1 coordinate 268,235, forward strand.
AATGTTTGGCCCAGATTCAGAATGTGAGGGAAGATAGGCAGCTATAGGCCCTGCATGCCCTATAGGGAGACACCTGCCCTTTCTACCAGCTCACAGACTGTCTCCTCCTTTACAGACAAGAACTGCTCCTACTTCAGGCATTTCAACCCAGGAGAGAGCTCAGAGATCTTTGAATTCACCACTCAGAAAGGTGAGGCCCTGGAAGGCAGGGGCGGTGGAAAGTGACTGTGTCGCCAGCTGCTGAGCTAGGAGTCACTTGGCAGAAACGTGCTGACTTCTGCTCAGGATGAAAAGCAGCTGTAGGCTGTGCCCTGTCACATCCCTGCACACACAAGCAGTTCTGGGTCCAGGTACTCAGAGTACATTTGTTGATGTAAGGGACAGTGGCTTAAGTTGACTTGCTGGCAGGCTGTAAGTTGCAGCAAGAACATATTCCATCCAGCAAAGCGCAGAGGACTAAGAAAGTGGTCCAGGTACTCACAGTGCTGGAGCAGGATCTCCGAGTGGGTGGGGGAGTCTCTGTGGGGATCAGTAGTAGTCCTGCCCGAACTTACTAATAGCCCACTGAGCTGAGGAGACATGGTATTCCTGCCCTTNATCAATGGAACTCAGAGACCTCATCAGCAGGAAGAGTCTGGGGTGCGTGGGAGCAGGTGGCCACAGTGTACAAGAGCTGACACAGACACACACACACACGCTAGCAGATCCTCACTGTAGTCACATGCACACACCAACAGATCCTCAAGCACATACACACTATACACACTGAGAGTCTTAATACAGGGAACACTCATGCATGCATGTATGCATATACCAAGCAACAGAGCCTCATGCACGGGACACACATACACACTGAGAGCCTTAAAGAAGGGAACAATCACACATGCATGTATGCATATACCAACAGATCCTCATTCGTGGAGAATGCATACACACTGAGAGCCTAAATGAAAGGAACACTCACACATGTATGACAAACACACAGATCCTCACATGTGAGGTATATACAAGTGCTGACAGCCTCATGAGCAAGGCACACACACGTGCATCCACATATGCAGACACAGGCACATACTCTGATGGATTTTTAGGCAACCCACACACATCCTCACACTCATATGCCAGGTAACACCCACACGCTGTCAATCTCCTAGAGTCCCCTTGTCAATCTAAGACAGACCACCTACAGCTCAGTGCCTCCTTCCGCCTGTCACTCAGGAAGGCTTTGGCTCTAGGAATGTCTCTAGCCACAGGGTGTCCTGCCTCCTTTTGAGTCGTTTGCCTCAGGGAACCTTGCAGTTTAGTGCCCTGGAAAGATACGGGTGAATCCATCCTGTTAGCATCTGGCCCCGCTCTTCCTCAGCACCTGACCTGGAGTGAGTAAGAAAGTGAGTTAGCCTTAGTCAGGTGTGAAATGNGAATCCGGGCTGTGGTAGCTCACTAAGCCATCTGACTGATGGTATGAAACGCCTGGGAAGGCTCTGGTTCTGAGGCTCCCTTCATTTTGCAGAGTACAGCATCTCAGCAGCGGCCATCGCCATCTTTAGCCTCGGCTTCATCATTGTGGGCTCCATCTGCGCATTTCTGTCCTTTGGGAATAAGCGTGATTATCTACTGAGGCCAGCATCCATGTTCTATGCTTTTGCAGGTAGAGTGGGGTCCTGCAGTGCCTGGGTGAGAGGGGGGGTTCCCTAGGGCTCCCCACTCCATGCTCAGGCTTTACACAGGAACAGACTCAGAACCCTGAAGGTTACAAGGGAGAAAGCTTGCTTTCTTCCCTTTTTCCCCCAATGGCACTACCCTTAGAGGAACACTGAGGAACCTCCCCAGAGAGCAATTAGCAAAAGAAGGAAGGAAATGTGGCCAGTCTCTGGCTANCCTCCTGCAGGATGTGGGAACTGCACGGTGGGAAGTGGTAGGCATGGATCACTTTTGGAGACTCCTGGTTAGAACCGTATAGAAGCATCTTCCTCTCAGGACCAGGTCAAAGGCGGGGAACAGAGGGTGGGGGAGGCTTGGGGTGGCAGCAGAAGTACCATCAGTCACTGAGACTCTTGGCTTTGTCCCCAGGGCTCTGCCTTATTGTCTCTGTGGAGGTCATGAGGCAATCGGTGAAGCGCATGATTGACAGTGAGGACACTGTCTGGATCGAGTACTACTATTCATGGTCCTTCGTGTGTGCCTGTGCTGCGTTCACCCTGCTCTTCCTCGGTGGGCTGTTCCTCCTGCTCTTCTCCCTGCCTCGGATGCCCCAGAACCCCTGGGAGTCCTGCATGGATGCTGAGCCGGAACACTAGCCTTGGGGAGATGAAGCCCAGACCAGAGTTTCACATCCGCCCTGATCCCTTGTCTATCATGCTCTGTGCCTCTCCGAGTTCCTCATGGACATGAACCCAGACATGCACAGGGTCAGAGCAAGCAGGCAGGCAGGTATTTGAAGGGCCCTCTCTTGTGCCTGCCCCAGCTCAGAGGCTTGCCCATCATGCCTGTTGTCTTTGAAGAACTGGTCTGGTCATTCTTAGAAACCTTCCAAGGACAGCCTGTACTCATTCACCAGCGTCTGGAGCCAACTCCTCCCCGATTCTCCTCTGCCATGATATGAAACCCTCTTCTGTGACCCAAATATCCCTCTTTGGCTTCCAGGGTCCCCAACAGACATTTTTAACTGGATAGAATCTGTGGTTTGAAATAAAAGATCTCAGAAACTTCCCTTTTCCCCTTGTGCTGAGATTCCTGGCCATAGGCCTGCACCCTAAACCCTGGAGAAGAACAGGAAGGAATGTCCCTCTGCTCTGGTGGTTCTCACTGTGTGGTCACGACTGCTTTGGGGGTCATATATCAAATATCCTGCATAACATTAGCAAAATTACAGTTATGAAGTAGCAACAAAAATAATGTTATGGTTGAGGGGGTCACCAGCACATGAGGAACTGTATTAAAGGGCCACAGCATTAGGAAAGTAGGGGATCACTGCCTGGGGCACTGAGGACTTTTAGAGGTGAGGTGGGGATAGCTTGGAGCTTCTGAATTCCAACTTGAATGTCTGAGCTCTGGAATTGTTTGGAACGAAACGAGAAACCTTGTGACTTGGGCAAGGGTGTTAAAAATAGGAGGGGTTATTTCTAGAATCATCCAGCCCCTCTCAGCACTGAAGCCCCATGGCCTCAGTCTAGCTTCTGAGGCCAGACCCTTGTTGGGAAAAACAAAATACACACACACCAGAAAAAAAAAACAACCTAAAAACAAACAAACAAACAAAAAATACAAGAAACAGGACTTCACAGATACTTAGCACCATCTTAATCACTACTGCCTCCTCAGACCCCTACTGTACTGAACCTAGCCTCCAGAAACAGAAGTCAGACTTGACTGGCCAACAGGGAGGACTCTCTGTGGTCCTTGCAGTGAACACTGGAGTCCCGCGTGGAGCTAGCACAGTTGGCAAGGGGAACACCCCCACCTATGGGAAAGACCTGGCCCACTACTTCTTGTACAGCCTGCAACATAGGGGTGTTTTTTACAGCTTGAAAGACATCAAAAGAACTTGTCATGAAAATGAAGAGTATCTCATGACATGGAAATTCTAAGAAATTTAAATCTCAGGGTCTATAAATAAAGTTTTATTGGCACACAGCCACACCTGTTCCCATGGGTGTTCAATGTGGCTGCTTTCCTCACAACAGCATTGAGTAGCCTCATAAGAAAGGTAATGTAAAATAATATTTACTTTCATACTGGACATGGGGCACATACCAGTAACCCCAGCACTCAGGAGGTTGAGGCAGGAGGATCGCTTCCATCCTTATTCCCTTGACACAGCAACCTGTGTATGTATTAGTTACTTTTGCTGCTGTGACAAAGCACCCTGACTACAAGGGATTTACAGAAGAAAGTTTGTTTTGGTTTATGGTTCCAGAGAATGAGTCCATAATAGCAAGGGAGGCAGGGCAGCAGTCAAGCATGGTAGCCAGAGCAGGAAGCTAAATGATCATCTTTTCGACCACAAACACAAACAGAGAGTGCAAACTGGAAGTGTTGTGGGATAATCTTTTTGTACACTGTAAAGATGTGTCTCTGCTAAGGCACCATCTGATTGGTTTAATAAAGAGCTGAATGGCCAATAGCTAGGCAGGAGAGGATAGGTGGGACTTCCGGGGAGAGAGAGGAACTAGGGGGAAGAATCTGAGAAGAGGGGAATTTGCCAGTCAGACATGGAGGAAGTGGAATGCACGGTAATGTGGCAGAACACAGATTAACATAAACAGGTTAATTTAAGATTTTAAGAGCTAGTTGGGAACAAGCCTAAGCTAAGGCCAAGCTTTCATAATTAATAATAAGTCTTGGTGTCATTATTTGGGAGCTGGCAGTCAAAGAAAGTCCGACTACATGGAAGTAGGGCAAGGCTACAAACCTTCAAAGCCCATGCCCAGAGACATACTTTCTCCAGCAAGGCAACAGCTCTCAAAGGTTCCATAGCCTCCCAACAGTGCCACCAAATGGGGACCACATGTTCAAATACATGAACCCATGGGAGACAGTTCTCATTCAAACCACACACAGGGGCTTTCAATGACCCCAGAGCTAAGCTGATAGCCAGTAATCCTCAGAGAGCCTCCTGCCACTGCACTCCACAGTACTGGGGATATAGGTGCANGTGGTCCTGCCTAGCTGGTCATGGATGCTTGGATCTGGACTCAGGTCCGCATGCTTGCTCAGCTAGTACTCTTACCCACTGAGCCATCTCTCCAGCCATTTGTTTCTCACTGTCTGGTCCTAAGCTGACCCCTGCATTAGCTTTCTGTCACTATGACAAAGTACCTGAGATAACCTAAAAAGAGGAAGGATTGATTTTGACCTCAGTTTCGAAGGCCTTGGTCCACGGTCACTTGACTTCTGTTAAGACAGTTCATCGTTGCAGAGAACACACCGAGGGGCAAAGCTGCTCACCTCACCTCATGGCCGAAGAGAAAGGGAGTAGGGACAAGATAAATCCTTTGATGACACTTCTCCAAGGTCCTGCTTCCTTTGACTCGGCCCCACCTCAGGAAGTGTCTACCCTTCCCAACAGCTCCAGATCCATAGATGGAATGATCAGNTGATGAGGTCAGAACCCTCATGATCCAGCCACCTCCCAAAGTCTCACTGCTGAGCAGTGCTATCCTGTGGACTAAGCCATAACCTTATGAGCTCTTGGGGACACATTTCACATCCAAATCATAACATTCGGCCCTGGTCCCCAAAGGCTCGTATCCTTATCACACAAGTTCTTTTAGTGCATCTGTGGGGGTTTCCTGTTCCAGGGTGACTATCATTCTCATCATTAACCCCTCACTCTTTCCATCTATAAATGATACAGAAGATGTAAAGGACGTGTGCTCATTCTTTCCCTACCCCTCAACCTAGAACAATCTAGAAGGAAGACATGTGGGTCTGGAGATAACTGGATAGTGGCCATTGGAGGGTTTATAAAGATTCTTCTCTGGCATCTCAAGAGCTGGTCAATGGCTTGGCTGGAGCTTGGCTGAGGGGTCCAGGATTGACAGCATAGCCCATCCAGCTTTGGGGTTAGAATTGAGTAGGAAGTCTGGCCCTTAGGACATCTAAGATCAAAGAAGAGCTCGGGGGAGATGGCTCAGTGGGTAGTGCTTGCTGGCAGCACTCACTTAAAAGTGGGCATGGTGCTGTGTATCTATAAGCACTGGGTAGGCAGAGATGGGTGGATCATGGGGACTTGCTGGCCAGTCAGTCTAGTCAAATTGTCTAGCAGCAGGTGCAGTGAAAGACCCTGTCTCTAAAGAACAAGGTGGAGAGTGAGAGAAAGACCCTTGGCATGCACCTCTGGCTCCTACATGTGCATGCATGGGAGAGCACACCCACATGCGTGCACACACACACACACAGAGAGAGAGAGAGAGAGAGAGAGAGAGAGAGAGAGAGAGAGTTGGTGAAAATGATGCAGGAATCGGAGCCATACAATGCCCATGTAGAAGTTTGGCAGAAGTGGTGGCAGCTGCTGTCTGGTCCCCTCAGCCAGTGTCAGGAGACCACCCCAAAGATGCTACCATTGAACCTGAGAGCAAAACCTGTCCCAGGTGAAAGGGAGTAAGGATGTGAAAACCCTTAGGCTCCCACCAGGTCCNGCCCTACCCACATCTACCCATAGGACCCTGTGTACCATCCACACCACCCTCTCCATACCCAGACTTCACACATCCTCCTCCAGGGTCTAGCTTGATAAGTGTAATCCTCATCAAGGAAACTCCGGTTTGCAACCAATGAAGACCACTACAAAGCCACAGCTGGTCAATATTCAGCATTGTGGAGCCCAGTCCCAATGGCTACATCTACAAAATACTCCCATACCTAAAACTTGGGGAGCAGAAGATGGGGAGGAAAGACTGTATAGCCAGAAGATCAGGGACTTTGCTGTGAGATTGTGTTTCCTAGTAACATCAGAAGCTACACCCATGAAGAGTCACCAACATGACCACCCAAACATGAGCTGAACAAGGAAGACACTAGTGAACACACCAAACTGCATGGGTTGGGGGGAAGCCCATGAGGCCTCAACCCTATAGAGAGAGCTAGAGGCAGCTGAGTAAAGCTAGGATTGAAAGCCATAGCATTCCCAGGGAAGATCACACAAGTTGGTTGTCCAATGCCAAATGGTCAGCTTTGGAAGCATACATTTAAGTAGCATCAATGGATTCAACAGGTTATATTTGGGAATATATATATATATATATATGTATATATATATATGCATGAAATAACAATTTATGAGAAAACAGGCCATGAATTTGATGAGAGCAGGAAAGGAATAGGGGAGGGTTTGAAAGGAGGAAAAGGAAGGCAGAAATATAATTAAAATACAATCTTAAAAATTAAAAAAAAACAAGCAAAAGCTTTGGCTATCTGGAGCCACAGTTAATAAATAAGAAGGAAGACCTGTGACTTCATCCCACAGACAACTCCTCAGAAGGACCCAGTGATACACTGGAGAGTCTACCCCACCTGTATGTCCTCCACACAACCTGCCTCCAGAGTCCTTCTTTCCATGTAACACAACAGACAGATCCCGGAGCTTAAAACACAGACATACACCACAGGTTCTAGGGGCAGGATGGAAACATCTCAAAGGGGTCACTACTGTGTGAGCCACCATGATGGTCGATGCTGCATGCTATGTGTTGGGTACTGTGTAAGTGAGGGCACAGTGAAGGAGAGGTTACTTCCTTGTCTTTCAATGCTGAGTGGCTTTAAGTAAGGTCTACGTTCTCTGAGGTTTGAGAGCATTCTGTGGACACTCAGAGGGTCATGAAGATGGCACCCGTGGAGCCTACAGAAGTCCTACTTACTCTGCAGGAGTCATATCAGACCACATGAGCTGACANATTCTCCAATCCCTCACGTGACATTCATGTCTCTCTCCTTTTGTTCTTGGTACTCTGTTCATATTCCTCATATTTAACCCATCTCAATACAGTTTGGCCNTCCTGATTTTATAGCTCTTTGAAGGTAAGGCCCATATTTTCTTCAGAATCATTGTAGTAGCTAGAACCTTCCTTACACCAATCATTTCCCCAAATCCTGCAGTGTCCAGTTTGCAAAGCCTCAGGACAGGCTGTGAGCCTAGTCCATGAATTAGAACATGCTGTCCACAAGGGAGACCGAGTACGGCACAACTCATGCAAGAATGCCACGAGGAAAAGAAACAGAATACAGAGAGTCCTTTGAAGCAAGGCAAGACTGTGAAAGGACTCCTTCCTGCTCCAGGTATCCAGCCCCTGCTGTCTCTATCACCACAGTGGATTCTATCCACACACACTTGAGTCAGATCAATAAGACTGAGCCAGCTGCGTTCTCCACAGTGGAACTCAGGGCTCCAGAGATACAAGATGGAATTATTTTCCAAGCTAGAGCACACCAGCTGAGGCATTCAGTACAGACAGATTTCCCGAGAGTTTTGACAGAGGTACAAAGCCACCTTTAATTATACTAGATTACAATCTTTTTTTTTTTCTTTCAAAAGTTGATCCTCCACCCTGTCAATGAGTCAACCACGGGAATCACTGTGGTACTAGATTGCACGTAGGTTCACCTTGCACTGGTCAGCTTCCCGTTACTGTAATAAATATCTTGGACAAATTAACTTATAAAGAGGAAAGTATTTTGGCCCACAGTTTTGAAGGCTTCACATGGCTGATTATCCGCTTTGCTTTAGACTTATAGTGGAACAACACATCAGGTCAGATTCATTCACCTTCTTAGCAGTCCCATAATCTCCTGCAATGTGCTGCCAGTGACCTAAAGACCTCAGACTAGGTCCCATCTCTTAAAGGGTCCACCATGTTCAATTGCACCACAGGCTTGGGACTGTACCTTTAGCCCATGGGTCTATGGGACATACCTGTCCAGACCTAACACCTTGAGAAATATAAGCTAAAGTCTATTTGCTGACCACTTTCCAGTCATCTGTTGCGTTTTCCCAGGTGATGGAACTTGCTTTAAACTTGGTCACAGAACTAAGGAGACTGACTCTACAAGATCACCTCTTGGAAAAGCCCTTGGGCTAGAGCAATCCCTTCTGGTTAGCCTTACAAACATCAGGAACAAAGAGAAGACCCCTATTCCTGTGACTTCATTTCTCTTTTAGTTCCCCTGACTCCATGTACAGAAAACAAAACTTGCTGGGCATTGTGGCGCATGCTTATAATCCCAGCATCTGGGAGGCTGAGTCAGAAGGAGTAGATGAGTTTGGACTACATAGCAAGACCATGAGAGAGAGAGAAAGAGAGAGAGAGAGAGAGAGAGAGAGAGAGAGAGAGAGAGAGAGAGAGAGAGAGAGAGCAGAGAGCGAGAGCTTTCAGTACTAATTGGAACATTCCTAGAATCTCCTCTGCAAGGTCTATGACCCATATTCTTAGGCACCCACCCACATCCAGACAGCTTGCCATCTGCGTTTCTTTTTAATTAGGGAGCAAACACCACACAAGTTGCCTTACCCTCTGGTTCCCTGTGATCACTCAGCCAGCCACATCCACCCTCAGAGTCCATCCCTAGCTCCTCTAGATCAGCTATCCACAATTAGCCGGTGCCACTTTGTACTGGGGGATTAGCAACGGTCTCCTGAAAGTGTGTAAATTGACTGGCAGAGCCTCCGGTTTAATGAGCCGAGGGTGGACTTAGCCTGTAGGTTTTACAAGCTGCAGCTTCTAGCCAAGTTAATTACCCCCCTCTGTGGATTCCACATCAGCCAGAGCTTTTAGACAAATGGGGAATTTTATCACATTTCAGGACTCCACATGTGTGTACCATGTGCCCATAGACCAGGCTATGCTAAAGGAGGGAGCATCCGTCAAAATGGGCATGACTGCAGTGAAACTGTGAAAGAAAATGTTTTGTGACACCCAGTATGGTAGATGATAACTTGGGGAACTAGTGCTGTCACCACTCCAAGCTGCATAGAGTGAGTAGGGACATCACAGCTTTCTATTCCTTCTTCAGCCCTGGTCATCCCTCTTGCTGAGGGGCTGTCATCTGGCCAAACCGTGGCCAGTGAAGTGTGTGTGTGGGGGGGTGTCTTTAAATTATTCTTCCCACAAAACCTTGGCATCCCACTCAGCCAACACTCTGGAAGGACACCGTCTCTGCCATCCAGACCTCACATGCTCTTCACTTTAATACAAAGACTGACAAGATTTCTTTGCAAGCACTGAGAAAGGGAGCGTGGTTCAAGCTGGGGAGCCTGGAGAGGTGGAATTTACCTAGTCTTGATTAGTAAGTAGAGCATCCCAGAGCAGCCTTGGGGGCCAGGTTACAAGGGCTGAAAGGGTACAACGGTGCAAGACCAAGTATAGAACTAAGCAAGCCAGGAGCTTCCTGGGGTGCAAACGGTGAGTAAAAGCATTGCTCAGGACCCCAAGACAAAGTCCTCAGACCAAGTTCTCAGCACAAAGGAGATTTATTTGCCCCAGAGGGACAGAGGGTAGGGTAAGTGACAAAGACAGGAAATAGAGGAAGAGAGAGAAGGGGAAGGAAACCAGGGAAAGGGGACAGGCATATCTGTCCCAGAGGGACAAAGGCCTGACTTTGGATAGAGAGGAGACAGACATGGCCCATAGGAAAATGGCAGTTTATACAAGGGGAAACCCTGTGTTAGGATGAGGTGTTTAATTTTAATTAGGCATGTTAATTAGATGAACCAAAGGGGGCTCTTGATTGCTGGACTTCAATACTTTGATAGCTGGACCTTGGTGGTCAGCCTCAGGAGGAAGTGGCCAAATAAGGGACTAGACCTTGGTGGTAATAGCTTTAGGAATGTAATCTAATGGTTTTTAGCAAGGCAGAGGGAATTGGGGAGAAATGCAAGGCCTGCCAGAGCCACATGCTCCAGTGGGTTAGCGTCCCTTCAGTGAATGGTCTGTGTAGCCTGAGGGTGTTTCTTACTCCAGCCCAAGATTTGAGAGCTGGTCATAGGGAGTGAGTTGGTAGAGTGTGTTCATAGCATTTTCAAGTCCCTGGGTAAGACTCCCAGTACAAGGAATTAAAAAAAAATAAAATAAAATAAAAAACCTTGGGGCTGGGGAGATAGATCAGTGGGTAAAATACTTATCATGAAGAGTGAGGACCTGGGTTCGGAATCCAGAACCCATTTAAAGCTGGATGCCNTAGTGTGCATCTGTAATCCCAATGCTTCTATGGTGAGATGTGAGGTAGAGACAGGACCCGTGAAAGTTAGCCTGGCATGTGAAGTGGTGAACAAGAGACAGACTCCAAGAGAAGTGGTGAGGACAGACAGTGAGGTGGTCCTCTCATCTCCACATGTGCAAGGGTGGACATCCATCTCTGGATTTTAAAAAGAAAAAAATTTTTTTTCCATGTAAGTGTGGTGGATTCAGAGGCTCCTTGAGCTGTGTGCTCTCTGCTCTGCAGAAGTGACCCAAGGCCCCTGATCAGTGAAGAAGCAAGGATGACTCTTAGGGGGTTACTTTTAGCAGACATCGTAACCTTTCATCAGAACAGCAAAGTGGGAAATCCCGCAGAACCCAGATGGAAGGCTGTGTGTGTGTGTGTGTGTGTGTGTGTGTGTGTGTGTGTGTGTGCGTGCGCGCGCGCGCGTGCGTAGGCAACACAAAGCAAAATGTCTATCTGCAATGGAGGAGCCAGTGGTTAGAGTGTTGGCTGCTCTTGCAGAGAACAGGTTTTGATCTCAGTACCCACATGGTGATTCACAACCATCCATAACACCAGTTCCAGGGGATCTGATTCTGACTTCCACAGACACCAGGCACACACATATTGCAGACATACATGCAGTCAAAACACTTACACACAAAAAATAATCTAAAAAAATTTTTTTAACAAAATAGATACAGTGCAACAGATTATAAGCTGTGTCCCTGGAAAAGGCCAGCCATCTCATTCACAGTAGCAGCCCCGAAGCATAGTGTATTCAAGCTGGACTAGCGGCACCACGTTAATGGGGTGTTAAATAGAAAATATGACACAGGAAGCAGTCTGCAACTTCTAGTGCGTCTCAAAGCTGCATCATCACAGAAGCAAACATTTCTCCAATAGAAACAAGATGGATTCGGGGCAATTCTCTGTGTAATTGTGAGGTTAGTACTAGCCCTACTTTAATATATCAGTGTATACTAGATTAATGAGCTCTCAAATTCCGAGCCACACAAGCCTGATATTAACGACTACAAGACTTGTTAAGAGTAATTCAGGACATTTGCTAAAAATAAATAAATTCTGATCCAGAGAATGACACCTTGAAGAGGGTTCATTTTCTTGCTATGTTGCCTTTAACATTCCAGGTGACATTATTTATGCCTTACAGGCTTTTGCTACTGCTGAAGTCAGTGATTTCTGTCACAGCTCTCTGTAAAGTCACAACCTTACTTCTTGACACTGGGCTCTCCTTCCATGAGCTTTACCGCTTCTGTGTACGCTAACCTCTCCAACACTTTTAGGCTTGGGAGGAAAAGAATGAAAGTCCACACAAAATAAACACTCTCCGAATTATTAAAAAGGCATTTTATTATAAATACATTTTAGTTGTAGCAGTAAAATACATTTTGTGTTACCATGAATCTTTTAAAACAAAAGAACTTCACTGACAATGATCACACCGTAGACTCCCGGGCTCAAAATATGTCTTAAGGAAGTAGCATAAGCTAAGGGTACTCCAAAACCCAAGTTAGGAAAGATGAAGAAAGGAGAAAAGCCTTGGAGNATAGCTTTGGGGGTTATCTTATGATATAAAATCATTTTTACTTTTAAGAATAAACTCTTTAGGTATTAGGGCCTCCCAGATGAGGTATGATATACTGCAAAGGAACATAGTCATTGTTATTACTTTTGCCATAGATTATGCTTAATTAGATGCTGCATAAGTGGTGCTTGTAAGATAAATGGACCAGGGTGGTTTTATATATGGACTCCCTTACAAAGGCTTTTCCAACAGAAGACCCAGAACGAATCTACCATGTGACTGATCCTATCCATTGCTGACCACATTTAAAGAACTGTATTTTTTTAAACATTAAAAAGAAAGATCCTGTGTCACTAACGATTAGGACTCTTTACTAAAATGCAAACCCCATTAGCTTTATAATTTAGAGAAAGTATGTGAAGCACTCTATTCCCCTGGGATGCAACTATCACATATAACCAGTACCTTTATGGGTTTCAAAGAATCAGGTCAGATGGCTGGCACAGAAACCAGATACAGTACTTGATGTACATAATGTCATATACACGGATTTATAGGAGCAAGTGAGGTCCTGATACAGGAAAATCCAGGACCATTCCTCTGTGTGTATGGGAAGGGGTGTTGCTGAGAAACGGTCTCAGGTATAACTGACACTTTGCAACTTTAACCTGGACGAAAGAGTCCTCTGACTTCTCGAAAGATACAAAGTGGTATCACGCAAGACAAATCGCAAATAAACCAAAGTCCCTTATGAGCTGGGAGTGCGTTGAGGAAGTGGTGCTGAACACACCCACAATCCACAGCTAAAGCTTCCCGGGCCTTTCATGTAGGAAGTACTGGGGGCTAAGAATTCTAAAACTGTGTGTTCTAGGATGGCCACTGTGTATGATACTTCCATGCCTATGCCATTCTACATTCTATTACCTTAAACATAGATTTGTTTTCTTGCTAATAACAGTAAATTCAAAGCCAAACTAAAAACGAGAAGCAGAGCCCAATACCCACAGAGCTGCAGCCCAGGCTGAATCAAACACAACACACAAATGTGAAAATATCCAAAGACTTGACAGGTTTATTATGCTGTAGGCAGTTTCTTTCTCAAAAATAACTTGCTCATCCATGTCTGCTATGACTTAGGAGTCACTCATGCTGTGGAGGGGGTATGTTCCCCTCAATTCTTCCACAAACATACAAAGTTCTTCAAGGTAGCAAGGGAATCAGAAACAATTGCTTCTTTTCTGCCACATACAACACTCATGCTCTCCCTAACACTTGCTGGCATGGCAGAGAACCCAAAGTAACTTTGTTAACCTGAGAAACATATAATATGAAAGTAAATTCTTTGCCCTCGCCCCCAACACACATACCAAAGAAGAAGAAGAAAGATGAAAAGCTATAGACTCCATTATTTGGAGACTACCCAATGTTTCTGATGCTCCATGTCACTGCCAACCTAGGACAGGGACTCCTGCAACTAAGAGCCTCAATAAGTACAAATGCACTCTCGGGGCATCTGATGGCTTCTTTCCACAATTCTGTCTCCAAGTGTAGGGACCAAAGCTGACTCTAAGCACATCCCACAAATGCACAGCTTCCAGACGACAGCCAGGCAGCTGTGTCCCTAACAACAAACTCACTCTAGAAATGAAAGCGCCCCTGCATCCTAATAAGGAGAAGCGGCAGAGACCCCAAAGGCAGAGAGAGCTTTTTCCATGAATGGGCCACGCTGGTGTCAGGGTGACTAAAATGACCCAAGAGTAAAGAGATGAGGAACCCCCCGACTTTCTCTAGACCAATGGTCTTCAAAGTGCGCTCCCTGGACAGCTGTGTGGCCACCCTGGGGGTGGGTGCAGCAATCGGTACTTCAACAACCCATCCAGGGAAAAGCTGAAGCTGGCTTCAGCTTCACAATCACTTTTTTTTTTCTTTTTTGCTCGATCTTGCTCACAATTCTAAAATCTTAAAATACAATAGATTTGTAAATAGCTATCACTGTATGTAATTTGTCACCCATTCCCCCTTTACTTTCAAACATTAAAATAGTAAAACAATTATTCCATAAAAATCAAAAATTTCTTAAAAGGTAACATTGATTCCCCTCCCACACATCATTCTAAGGCAGGCAGCCACATGCTAGTATGCTAACTAAAGTACAGAAGAGACCTCATATGAGGTAGAAATAGCCAAAAAGACCCCCCCAAAAAACATACTGAAAAATCTCATAATATTGTTTAATGAACTCATAGAAGTATATAAAACTTACTATGCTTTATGTTTAATATTTGTATCAAAATAAAATCTCTCTGTTGAACAAATTGCAAGTAAAGTCTGGTCTACCACTCTGATGACTGAAACTACAAGACACATGGGCTTTCTCTGGAAACCCACTTCAGAAAGCTTTAGGCTACCACTGTGTAACGGGCTGGGATTCCCTGTGGCTTACAAGCCGATGTCTCGATTCTATTAGGTACCTCTCTTACAAAACATCTTTTAAACAGGGAGGGTTTCTTTAAAGATCACTCCAACGTAGGTCTTTTCAGTAGGTTCAAATGTCTGAATGTTACACTAAAACTTACAAAATTGTCTAACCTGATATTCTAGCTTANAGTTGATGACATAATGCCACTTTCTGATATCTTATTAGAATGTCAAATTCTAGTAAAAACCCCCTCCTTTCAGTGGCCTTGGGATTGCTAATTAAACAGGGATGAAACTGGCAAGTGTGAACTTAGCAGCCTTACTGTCAAGTCTCAGAGGGAAATGTGAAGAAGCCAACATGATGTGTACTCTGTCTGGGTACATGATAATGTGGGGAACATACTAAGTGATATTCTGAACAAGAAATACTAGCTAAAGCATCACTCACGTTTCTTCTCATTTCTAGGTAGTCTGAATATCAATCATATGACAAGTCAGATCTACCAAGACATCTGTACCCAGGAGCAAAAAGACATACAAGATGGTAGAAGCAGGGTTTTCATATGTTGAGGGGAAGGCAAGAAAACTGTTGCCTATTTAATAAGGAAAGACAAGCTTAGCTGTGAGGGAGAAGTGGGTGGGGAGGCGTGAACGGCCTGAATATTCTAAAGCAGTAAATGTATATGTTTTACTATATGGGAAGTTTTAATCTTATATTTTTATAGAATTTTCTATTAACAAAACTCTCCACTATGCAATGATTCTTTCACACATGGGCATCTCCTAAAAATCAACTATTTTGGGAAATCTAACTTTTTCCACGACCATAGTTGAAATACTCAGATTTAACCTAAAATTGTTTTCATATCCACTCGTAAGTAAGTCACAGTGGCTAGAGAGACGTTCTTTTATGTTTTCAGTTTTGCTCTCAAAATGAAACATATCAAACATAACCATCAACTACACTAGGACAACATAACAATATATGAGCTCAAAGTTAAAAAGACATAGTTAGCTTCTTCAGGACTTCAATGCCTTCAGAAACAAGGAAACCTCTTCCATAAACAGGCTTTAGAGACTGTTATGTTTAATTGGGTAATGCTTATTCCACAAGATTTCTGCTTATTTTACTTACCCTGCAGTTCTCTGAATAGAAAAGATCAGCTGATGCTCAGACCAAACCTGAACTTCTCCTAGAATCTTGACGAGAACGAAACAAAAGCAAAATGACCCACACCAGATGGTCTGATGCTTTCCTCATACAAGACGGCCCACACAGAAAGCACGTCTGTGTCAAGACAGGAAGACTGAGGTCATTAGCTTGAATGGTCAATATTTAACTACTGATCGATCAAGGACAAGATATTATGATTAACAATGGCAATGCTAGAATGGACTTCTTTGAAAAACACACCAGAAAATATCCATGATACAGTGAATGAGGTTGATCAAATCTCAACAGGAATTCATTTTTCGATCAAGAGGGGAAAGCGGGACCAAACTTAGCATGAACAGTCTATGAATTCTCACCTAAAAGAGTGAAAGAAAGAAAAAGATGAAGGAAGGGAGGGAGAAAGGGAGGGAAAAGAAACACTTCAAGTCCTAGTGAAATGATTAAAAACAGTACTGGCAAGGACAGGGAAACTCCATTGATCAAAAGAACAAAGAAATCATAAAATGACCTCAGAAGAAATCCACCCAGAAGAAAAGGGCATCACAGAGCTATCAAGTTCACAGAGCTATCAAGTTTTCTTTTTTTTTTTAAAAAAAAAAAGGGGGGGGGTGTGCTTATGTATGTAAACAAACACATATATACACACACGTATGTATGTATGTTCCATCTGAGCTCTAAAATTGAATCTAATGAATGAAATAAGCTATTTTCATGACACTGACTAATCCTGCTAATACTACTCAAGTAACAGCAAAGAGCAGCAGTGAGAACTCACATTGGTTCTTCTGGTAGGATCTGCCAAAGACTGTTACAAGATGCTGGTTGTGAGTAACAGGCTCCTTCAAGCCCGGATGGGAAGACAGGAGTAACGCTGGGAAGGAGGAAGCTGGGTTCAAATAAGCCTGTATGCAGAACAGGAAAACACAGAGGCAAATCCTCTACTGGCTACAGAATCAGGAAAGAGGGGAGGCCTCAGACATTCACAACAGAGGAGTCACCAATAAGTAGCTAGTGTCATTTCTTAGAAATAACCACTTTGAGAATGTCACTGCACTCTGATGGGTTCCTCAACCAAGGTGTCCCATCAGCAGTGTTTTTATATAAGATGATAGGGCACAGCACATGTGACTTTAACTAAATATAAATAATTTAAAAACTGATATTTTCTAAAGGTTCAAGTATGAGAAACAGAAAACTAGGCAATAATCTGTTGATGAGAGGTGAACCAAAACAGTATAGTTCTGTCTGAATTAGCAAAATGGCTCTAAACATTTGCCCAGCGTGTACTGCTGTCCTGTGTGTCTGCATGTGTGGGGGTGGGGGCTATCACCGATGGGACATACAGCCTTCATCATGGGGGAGTCCTACTTCTTGTTTGGGCACAGAGCTAGAACACAGAGCCCTGTGGCAAAAGCTGTCTTGTTCAGCCTAAAACATGTCCAGCAATATGTGATGATGTCACATCATGCAGAGAGTGTGGTGCCCTGACTCACTAGATCCACTTCCCTGCTCTAAGTTGTACTATCCATTAACACATCTCCAGTTTGTGGGTCCACATCTGCCACCTCAAAAGAAGTGGTCAGCCTGAGGCAGGAAGCCAGGTACCAATGACTCAGCCCTGAGCACAAAGGTGGAACTGTTAGAGGGGCTGCATCATTGGTCCTGGAGATGGCTAGCCCTTAACCAACGCCACCTTTTATCCCACATTGTCTGAGGGTCATAGGAGGCCCTAGATGGCCGCCACAGACTAACCCCTAGTCATACAGACGTAAGTAATTCTACTCCCCTTGCCACTCTTGATCCAGTTTGAAAAGTTCTCCCAAAACAGTCTTCCAGAAAACTATGCTTGAATGACCATCAGGAAGGGTGGGCTCTTTTGAAATATCCCCTGGCCTCATCTTAATTTAAAAAGAAAAAAAAGATATACTGTAGTCTCAAGATATCTCAGAAACATAAAATCAGCGCTACTGGATCAGGAAACGGTAAGCACACGTTCAAATGTGTTAAAGAACACGTGGAAAGGGCAGCCTCTTCCTCCCTTTCCACGTCCATTCAGAACAACTGTCTGCAGACTACTGCAAACACTTGTTGAAATTTCTAATTTTTAATGAGTTCAAGGGGGAATTTCAGAAGAATCAAAAGACAAGAAACATGCCCCAGATTTGATCCATTTTTGGACAAACGTTATTTTTTTTCTTTAATGATCTTCCTCAAACAGAACAACTAGAAAAATCTTAGAATTGCCATGTGTAATGTCATATCTTAATGTAAACATCAAATAAGGTACCAAAATTTTCACTGGAGGAAGAGAAACCCAAACCTTTAGTCGGCACAGTTCTTTCTGCCCTGGAGGAGGGGCCAGGCTACAAACGCTTACACATGCAGAATGAGAAAAAAGATTTTTTTTTT
>LZPO01097105.1:298186-310918 GCA_001675575.1 Neotoma lepida
TGTACCACCACCGCCCGGCTACACTACAAAATTTTTAAAGAGAAACACAAAATCACAGGGAAGAGAGGGAGAGAATCATTTCTTAAGGGAGAAACTGAAAGAATTTCCAGGAATAAAATTCCTTCCAATTTATGCTCTAAGTTTAACATAATTCAAAGACAAATCTAAAAGGGGTTTTAAAGGTATATAAGGAAGAGAAAGTGTTGACAAAGATATTCTAAACTTCTACTAGTAGGAAAACCACAAAATGGCCTCCTCCTCTTGTATGCACTCACTATAGATACATGAAGAGACAAGACAGCACATGGCCTTCACACTACCCCCTTAAGGTTGTGTGTTAGCTTACAACACCGAGCCTCATTTAAGAACGTCACTCTGGGACAGAACAGAGAAGCTGAAGGAGAAAAGGAACACAAAGACCAGAAAGTGATTTCAGTACAGGAGATGCTGAAAAATGCCTTCCTCCTCAGAGGTGAGGTCATACCATGCAAAATGAGCATTTTCACACAAATAAAAATCAGCCTTCAAAAAAGTTTTTAAGTTATGTGTATGTGTGTAAGCCTACATGAGTAGATGTGCACCATGTGCANACAGGAGTCTGAAGAAGCCAAAGGAGGGTGTCTGATCCCCTGAAGCTGGAGTTATAGGCAGTTGTGAGCCACAGTGTGGGTGCTGGGAACCGCACTCTGGTCCTCTGCAAGAACAGTAAGTGCTCTTAATCACTGAGCCATCTCTTCAGCCTTGAAAAACTCTTAATCGAGCCCAAATCACCAGAAATAGCACCCTCAGAGGCCCCAAAGCTAAGAATGGATTTTTGTTGATTGCATTTTCTCGCCAGCTGACATTGGAGCAGAACACAATGCTATATAAAGAGTCTGTCATTTAACAGGGAAGCTACTTCTAGCTAGTGATGACACCACAAGCCAGGGAAGGTATGAAGACAACTAGGAAATATCTGGAGGGAAATTACACCATTATCCCAAACTTGCACTAGTATTTGAAGTCAAATTGGAGGAATTCATTAATCTATTGCCAGCCAAGAATGGTCAGTGCCTGCCCCAGGAAAAGGCAGCATCTTATGTGTCCCAGCCCCATCCACACAGCCAAGGCCACCTATAGCTTCCACTGAATTTGGGGTAAAGAAAGGAAACCAATGAAATTCAGCCTTAGTTATGAAAATGAGAATTACTCTCAGAACTGAAAACAGCTGTAAGACTAGAGTCCCATTCAGAGTGCCCTGACCCTGGGGAAAGGCAGACTGGATGGGGCAGTGCAGGTCACAATGATGGGGGGCATGGTTGTTTCCAGTTTCCATGACAGTTAATCAATCCCCCTAGGTTAACCCACCACACATCTATGGCCACCAGGAAAGACTAAATAAAATGATATACAGTAGCTATTTTTATGTAGTGAAGTTGGGTGATTTTTCTGGCTTCTACATGTTTTATATTGGCCATGCATTTCAGTTTTCCAAAGAAAATAAAAATTACAGCTGAGTATTTGTGGTATATACCTGTCATCCCAGCACTAGGGAGGCTGAGGCAATAGGATGACCACAGTTTAAGGCCAGCTTGAACTACATAGCAAAATCTTGTCTCAAAAGATAAGTATAAAACCAAAAACCTAGTCAAACAAAATATGAAGAAAAAAAAATCTCTGTTCAAGGTACTGTTAGACTAACATGCAAGTGTTTTCATCATATCAGATGAGTCTGCCAAGTTTCCGGCAATAAAAGAATCCACAGTAGGGAAGAAAGTAACTTTGTTTGTATTGTTAAAGTTAAAGAAATTATTTTAAAAGGTTGGAAATAAGTACATATGCCATTCACTGTGTGAGATGATTCATGCAAAATCATTCTGAACACACAGAACTTACCCTAATATGTTGAAAATGTCAAAATCTACAATGTGGTAAAAATAATATTTTCCTTGTCAAAGAATTTCTTCAATTGCTGCAAGTTAGTCATCACTCACGAACCTAGTGTCAGAAGCAAGATGACCAAGTGTTTTTGCCAAGCAGAAGAACTCACTGACAACGGAAGGTATGTATTTACAATACTCACAGTGACACAAAAATACCCTACATTGAAAGCAACAGGGTACAAAGAAGTTAAATTCCAAAGTCACGGACCACTTAAAAAGCTCAATGATAAAAGCAGATTACTCAGTATGAAGTGGTACTTAGCAAAGTATAAACAGTGAAATCTTGTGAGAACAGAGACACAGTCCCCACCAAACAGTTTTATGAGCACACTCAGCAAGAGAGGCGAGGCGGCACACCTGGTATCAGCAAAGTGGCATAGTGCCAGATGCCAAAGCCTACTTTTCCATAAAGATGACAACCAACCCTTTGGGTTGCATCAAACAACTCTTTGGGCTAGGAAACTAAAAACTAGCGCTTCTCTGAGAACATTCAGTCAAGAAAACCCAGAGAATTTCATAAAAATAACAAATTCTGTGATACTGTAAAGGTCAGATTCTCTGCTCTCCAGCTCTACAGCAGCCCTGGAAATAAGCCTGCATGGTGCCAGGGGGAGCAGAATAGGCCTCATTCTCACAGAACTATAATTTGCTTTGATGTCTCACAACTTGTTGGAAGATTACATCCAAAGATCTGTGTTAGCCAGGTGTGGTGGCTCATGCCTATAATCCCAGAACTCAAAGAGGCTGAAGAAGGATGATAATTGGTTTAAGGACAGCTTGAACTCACAGTGAGACCCTGGTCTCAAAGAGAGACATTTTAATCATGTTTCACAACTGCAAGCCAGATATGGTGGCACATGCCTGTAATCTAAGTAGGTAAGAGGACAGGACCAGAGGATTTGGGTACAAGATCAGCCTGGGCTACATACTAAGACCTCAAACAAACAAAACTTTAACTGTTTATCCTGTCTTAAGAGGAGACGATAACTAACAGCTACTCCCTTTACATAGTCTTATCCTTAATTAATCACTGTGAGCTCATTGGGAACAGCTAGACAATGACAGTTCACACATTACACAGTTTTNGAAATTTGTTATGTTTTTGTTTTATGCTTATGCATGTTTTGCCTGCATGTGCCCACAGAATCCAGAAGCATTGGATTTCCTGGAACTGGAGAACTGATTCCAGGTCCTCTGGAAGAGCACCTAGAATTCTTACCTGCTGAGTCATCTCTCCAGCCCCATTCTGAAAGTCTTCTACCCTGGAATCACTAAACGCTTCATGTCAGTGACTGCTGCTGAGGTCGAGAGTATGGAAGAGTCCTGTGGTGACAGCTGAGTTTATCTCCAGATGCTTACTCAACAGCCCGGCTTACGCTAACTGGCAGTGTGTTGACATTTGGAAACCGGTCTGACTGGGTGCTTCATAAATAACATCCCACTAAAACCTCAGGATGGCAGGTGGGGGAACTGGTGATTGGAACTGGCCACTCACTAGAAAAACCAGCATCTTTAGAAAGTACTAGTTATCANAATTAACCTAATAAAAAGATAAGCCACTATGGTCCATTTCCCTGGAGTAGATAGGCCAACACTATTCATATATGAGCATCCTCAGATGTCAAACATGCCCAGACAGCAATAAAATACTTTCAAGAGGTGTCATGTTTCAACNATACCACACACAAAATCTGAGATAGCACAATGAGGTAGATGTTAAAATATTTTCCAAGAAAAGATTATCGTTTAAAGATATCATAAATGGTATGATCTCCTTCTATCAAATGGGTAAATAGCAGCAGTGTTGGTTCATAGCCAACTGATCCCAAGACAGAAGGACACTGAAAGGTATTTACCTCTTCTAGGCTGGGGAGCGAAGAAGAAGATACTGTGCGAGATGACAGTGGGTGAAATGGCTCTTGACCAACAGCATGTTGATGGTTCTGTATGTGTATAAAAGCGTTCTGTGGTGGCCTGGGAGGCAATGGAGGTAGGCCATAGGGAAAACCTGGCCCTATTAAGTGATTCTGTTGCAAGTTAGCAAAATTCCATGCTCCTTCAGGAGCCAGGTACTTCAGGGGAGGTGGGGCAAGGTGTTCAGATGGCAACGAAAAGGGGGAGCCGAATAGCTGAGGTGGGAGGCGTTGTGGGAATGCTGGGTTGTTGGCTACTTCAATGTCTCTGCTGTTGTCATTAAAGTTAGAAAAGTGGCTGTTGTGGTCTGTGGTGGAAGGGGGAGATGGGACTGCTGGTGGGCTTCTAGTCTGAACTTGTCTGTATTGCAAAAGTCTTGATTGAGGTGGTGGCATCTCAGCTAGCTCTCGAGTGTCACCTTGATCACGATGAGACAGTTCTCTGAGTAAGTCTTGAAACCTACACAAAAACAAGAAAATATGAGGGGGACACAAAGGAGAGACCCCACTGCATTACGAAGAGCAGAGTCAACCACATGTGCGATTTCTGCAAACCAAATCACAATACCTAATTAGGGTTGCCATTAATTAATCCAAAACTAAGTATTGACATCCAACAGATACTGAACTAGAGATGCTCAGTAAAGATGTCAATTACCTAACTGGTTTTTACCTTTGCACAAAAGGGTCCATCCTTGCCTCAACATGAAAACTGGAAGTGATAGGCCACCACAGGCCAGGGAGATAGCTCAGCAGGTATAGATGCTGGCCACCAAATCTGACAATCCAAGTTAATCCCTGGAAGATACATGATACAAGAACCAACTCCCCACAGGCTGTCCTCTGACCTCCACATTCATACATACCCATACACACAGTACACACACACACACACACCTGTACACACCCATACACACACACATATATACCCATACATGCAAAAATAAAAATAAATAACTAAGAGGCTAGAGAGACGGCTCACCAGTTAAGAACACTTGTGCTCTTATCTAGGACCCAGGTTCAGGTCTCAGCACCCATGTGGTGGCTCATAACCACCTCTATCTCCAGTTCTAGAGGATCCAATGCCCTCTTCTGGTTTCCTCAGGCACCAGGCATGCACATGGTACACAAACCATACATGCAGGCAAAATACTCATACACATGAAATAAAAAAAAATCAATCAATTAAAGAAAAAGGTTGTATACTTTAAAAGTAGAAAAAATGCTAAAAGAAAAGGAGGAGGAGGAAAAAGAAGAAGTAGAAGAAGAAGAAAGAGAGAGGAAGGAAGGAAGGAAGGAAGGAAGGAAGGAAGGAAGGAAGGAAGGAAGGAAGGAAGGAAGGAAGGAAGGAAGGAAAGAAAGAAGGAACTTTAAGGGCCACAGTGACAGTGGGTGTTTTCCAGAGAGGATGAGGAAGCAGTTTATAGCAGTCACATGATGCTGACCACAAATACACTCAGAATCAGGAGTGAATCCTCAGAAAGCCTATAGCTCTAGGAAGTTAGACAACGACCCTACTAGATAAAAAAATTAATAATAAACTTATAATTTTTAAGTTTTAGCTACAAATTTACTTCTGTCATTATTCTTTTATTTACTGAGTAAACAAACGAACAACAAGCACAAAGTCCCAGTAATGGTTTGTTTCTTTTGATAACAGATCATAATGCAAGGAGCTAAAGTTGTAGATTACTAGGCCTAGTTTTATACAAGAGTGATGTCTAAATTCTCCATATTTTAGAGTCAACTGAGAGAACTTTGTAGTATCCACCAACAAGGCCAACACCAGACTTATTTGAGACCGTGTTCCAATTGAAAGCTAAAGGGCTAGGGTGAGGCAGAAAACTTGGGTCATGCTCAGGGCTGGCCCTGGGCCACTGGAATACCTTGAGAACGTTGTCTCTGCTTCATCGTCAGCTCTGCCGGCGAGTTTCCACTCTGCCCTCACTGGTGGCTGGTGGAGGCCGATGGGTGGCTGGGGAAGATGTGGGAGGTGAGGATGGTGATGGTGTGGATATGGGATGCTGCCCTGGCTGAGATAGGCATGGTGCTCACTCCACTGCTGTAGCCGTGCCTGCTGCTGCCTCAGTGTCTCCAGAGCTACACTTCCATGTACTCGATCTGCAGAAGTAGGTGTGAAAAATTGTTTTTGTCCATTTGGGGCTTCAAGTTAATTTTGTGCAAAGACCTTTACACCCAGATTTTCTCCACAAAGACAAAGAAATAGCTACAAACCGATTGGGTAAAAGAAATTTCCTAAATTTGTCAGAGCCCAGAGCTATGGTATTGACTCTCTTTTCTTTATGATGTATAAATGATGTCACCTGGATACTTATTATACACATATGTACACATAACACTTGAAGTCAAATTTTATTATATTAATTGGTTGGGTTTTCTGGCATTATTTGGAGACATGAATCAATCCTGGCCTAGAGTAATACTGTACAGGATGTGCCATGTTCAGCAAATAACCTGGGGACTCTTCACATGTGACATCGTGACAGGCAAGCTTACCCAAAGCATCTCCTACAGGCAATCCTGGGGAGCTCTCATCAACAAAGTTGTTCAGAGGAGAAGACAGGATGGCACCAGGCTGTGTGATGGCTCTCAGTGGACTGTGACCGTCAGGAAGCATGGGAGGTGGCTGCTGCTCGGGAACCACAGCCTCTGCAGCAGGAGGAGACTGCGGTCTGTGAGCAACTGCATTATTAAAAAACGCATTGGTGGGCCCTGCCTGAAATGCAGGAGAGAGTTGAGGCGGTGGCTGTGGGGCCTGTGGAGGTGCCTGGCTTTGCTGCTGGACCTGATTTGGCTGGGGTGTCGTCTGATTTGGCTGGGGTGCCACCTGATTTGGTTGTTCAGGCAAACTGTTCTGCTGCTGATTTAACACAGTGTGCTGCTGGGGAATGGGAAATGGTGGCCTGGGCAGCTGAGGAAGCGGATGAAAATGGCGGCCAGGGATTGCACACTGTGCGTGTGGCGCAGGCAGAGGAAGATTTATGTGTCTTGGGTTGAGATTATCTTTTCGAGGAAATTTGGTATTGGAATAAGCAACGCTGGGACGGGCTTCAGGACTTCTGTTCTGTGGATTTGATTCCAAATCAACCTAGAGGAGAAAAAGTAAAAATAAGAAACATTTTTAACTGCAAAAAACCCTGAGTTTGGCGGCTTTTCATCCTTTCCCAACCACACCCCACTTAAAGGCTATAATATGCTCTTAGCAGCAGTGGGAGTAATGAGGTGCAGAATCAATCACCTTTGACAATCAAATAAGGGCATATTCTTATAAATTAAAAAAGATGACAGAGGAAACACAACATATTAAATTTGAGTCTGAAGAAAAGCCACTGCCATTTTATTAAAATGGCCACTCTAATTCCTGCTATATTATTTTCAATTTCACACTTTCTTCCTTAGAAAGAGAATCATTAATTTCCTTCAGATATAAATCAACAAAATGTGCTCTTTCTCTCTGATTTTATTGTTTTTAATATATCCAATCTACTTCTCCAAACAAATCAACATTAATAAAAACTGTGTCTCTGGCAACTTTCAAATGAACTCACAGATACCATGTCACCTTTGCAGAACCACTATGGCTGACTTTGTCATTACATAGTCTTGATATTCTTTCTCTTAACATTCCTGGAGGGCGTACTAAGTACAGTGTCTGATTCTGAAGATTAAAAAGCAACAGTAAGATTCACCCTCAAGAGCTTAGAGCAGGAGCTACACTCGGCCCAGGCATTCTAGCTCCAGTGCCCTGAACTTCTAAATAAGGTCTTCTCAGAACATAGATCTTCAATCATTTACATGTTATCCACAGCTCCTTTCACACTACAGTGGCAGAGCTGAACAGGCGCAACATACACTCTGCAAACATGAAGCCTGGGATTTATTGTGTAGCCCTTTACAGAAACAGCTTGCCAATCCCTGGTCTAGAGTCCAGCAGAGGCTCTGTGTAAACACAGGAGACACTGGAAAGAGGGGTCGTATGAAATACTAGGGCTAAGAACAGTAAAGAAGCCTTCAGAAAAGCAATGGCGTCTGAGCCAAGTATTCCAAAACAAGCTGGGGTGCTCCAGGGAGAGAAGAATGTTCTAATAAACAGAGGGTGAGAGCAGCACAGCAGATGTGGGGTACACATTTTCTGTTCCTAGAGCTAGATCTTTGCTTCTTTACAGGTTAGTTTCCCCTTCTTGAGAGCTATCACACAGACCCTGACTGACTCAACACTGAGTGCAAACATCAAATTTGAAGACATTAAGCTTTGGAGAACCACCAAAGAAAAAGTTTGAAGTTAAAAAGCGTGGTTGTCTTGAAATGCAAGTTTGACTGTAAGTGTTGGATAATATGAAAAACAAAAACAATATGTAAAGTGGCACTTTTTCTTCTCCAGCTGTTAAGCCACTCCATAAACTGTTAGGTGTCACCTTCTAAGTTTCAGTGCTGAAATGGTCGGTGAGAATTGCAGGGTGCTTGCTTAGCCAAAGCCTGTAAAGCTGAATAGGGTGACGATCACTCTCCAAGAAAACAGAACGAGGAGTTTGGTTCCTGATTTGAGCTAGGAATACTGACCAGACCATTGCAACCAGTTGCAATGCCAATCATACACCAAGAGTAGTCACATCTCTTACCACTTGGTCCTTTGGGTCCTTGAGATTGCTGGGTGTACGTAAATGATTAGAAAACAAAGTGTTCTGGTCTTCCTAAGCAGTTGCTGTACCTGTTGTTCACATCTCAGAACCTAACTGAGGTTCCTCATAAACAAACATTTCCTCATTCAACTCATAATCATGTGGATGGCAAAGCTACATTAGCCAGAGACACAACACTCTCCAAAAGACACTGTTGATGTGCACACTCTGACCACACACACAAGGCTATGGTTACATGTCATGGTTGTTCCATCACTTTTGATTCTGACACAGACAGGAAGCTCATGACCACAATACTCTATGATCTTGAAGTGGGAAGGAGCTGCAGAGAACGTGAATGCGGTGTGTGTCTGAGAAGGGTGTGGAGGGAGAATAAATGGTACTTTAGGAGCCTGCAGTGGAAGCAGCAGTGGCAGACGTAGTTGGAGGTAGCTAAGTTCTAGGTGCTAGTTCTAGATGCTATCAAAATTAGAATCAAGATAGCTAAGTGCCGGTCGTGTCATTGCTTTTAAATTTGTTAGAAATCTTGTTAGAAAACAAGGCTACCTGGTAGCCATGTTCCAGTTTCTTTACATCCTGATACTTTCTTTGCTTTGGGGCCCAGGAAACATGAAAAAGAGCTCCAAGCTCTGTTTAATTCAGTGCCTCGGTATTAAGAGGCATANGACAGACATTAAGAGGAAGGGAGCTGACAGTGGTAGACACAGGCTGCTTCAGACCCCTATTATTAGGTTTACTTTCTCTGCAGCAGCCCTCTGACTCAATCAGGAAGTTTCCTGGCTGCCTCACTTACACCGCAGTTCCTCCTACAATATGCCTTCCATCTCTGGCCTCTGTCAGTTAGACATGCTCCTGGATACTTGTGACTGAAGACAGAGAATAGCTGCTTTGGCACAGGTTGGAGATCCAAATTGGAAGTCTTTCTTATAATGTGGGCACTTAAAGACATAATTTAGACTAAGTTATAGCCATCAACCACAGACTTCAAAGAGAAGTGGGACCACACAGAACTCTGGGATATCACAACTTGAGGGCTAGGGTCATGAGGAGAGAAAAGGGAATGTATTAAAAGAAAAAGAAAAAAAAAGCCAGAAGGTCATATAACAGAGTTGTAGGAAAAAGAAATGTTGTGTTAAAGAAAATAATAAAAAGAAAAAGACAACCAAAGAAACATGAGCTGTGGTGAGACAGTGCATGGAGCTCACAACTGCAGGGAGATGCTGGAACTAGTCCTAGACTGTGTGGGTTAAGGCGAGACACCNGGAGGCAAAGGTCAAAGAATGCATCTTTCTTTCTTTACTATTTGGCTGTGGTTGTGCGGCACTGGGCACTGAACCCAGGGTCTTGTGCATGCTGGGTAGACACTACCACTGTGCTACATGCCAGGAGAAAGCATCTTTTGAAAGTCTGCCAGCCAGTGTTCACACCTGAGGCTAGAACATGAGTAACTGCACAGCAGGCAGAGTGGGAAGAATCTGTGGGTGGCAAGAGTCTACACAACAGAGAAGGCTGATAACTTGGAGTTAGTGAGGTAACCTGATGAGGACAGGAGACAGTAAACTCAAGAGGACTTCATCCATGGCTGCTGATAAGAACATAAAAAGCGAGCTATGCACTGCCAGCAATTAGCAGGGCACAATCTTGATGGTGGTGCATCTTAGAGCAGTCATCTCCACATTGTGAGGTAACAGGCTTGAAAAGAGCCACTGAGGAACCAAGACAAAGGAGCTACGCCCTGCACAATAAAGGAGAGAGCTGAGTCTCGCTGAAATTAAAACACATAGCTTTCAGCCACACTAATTCTGCCAACAACACGGTCTTCTCTAACTTGTTCCAGCACGGGAGCAGGAAGAGTAGACAGANGGGCAGACACAGAGTTAAGGATCTGCACAGCGGGTGTGGAGGACAAGGCCAGGCACTGAGGGAGTCACTGCCACAGTCCTTCCCAGGACAAAGTCACTGTCAATGAGACAGCTGTAGCTCTGTCTTCATACAATTTTTTTATCATGAGAAGTCTATAAATTGCAGTCTATTGCTGAATTTAAAAAAATCTGAGGTAAGGGGTTGGAGAGACAGTTCAGCAGTTAAGAGCTCTTGCTACTCTTGCAGATAACTCAGGCTCAATTCCCAGCACCTACATGGTGGCTCACAACNATCCAACTCCAATTCCAGGAGCTCTGATGGCCTCATCCAACCTCCACAGGCACCCATGTAGTGCACACACATACATGTAGGCAAAACACTTATATACATAAAATGAAATAAGTATTTAGTATTTTTTTGNTTTTGTTTTTGTTTTTTGTTTTTTCGAGACAGGGTTTCTCTGTGTAGCTTTGTGCCTTTCCTGGAACTCACTTGGTAGCCCAGGCTGGCCTCGAACTCACGAGATCCACCTGCCTCTGCCTCCTGAGTGCTGGGATTAAAGGCGTGCACCACCACCGCCCGGCAGTATTTAATATTTTTAAAAGAAGAAAATCTGAAGAAATATTTATGTGCAAAGGAAGTAACTTAATGAAAGACAACGGGACAGGAGAAGGGTGACATGCTGTACTAAATTACTCTGAAACAATAAGCATAACAGATACATGGGAAGTGGGAGATGCTTTGGGCCAATGAGACCTTCCCCACCAGAACCACACATTCAGTTGATGTGAGCGGCATACCTGTTTGGGCTCTGTAGGCTTTTTGTCTGGTGTTCGGATCTTATTAATTTCAGGTCCAGGGTTATTTGTATCAGTTTTACCTAAGAAAATATTTTTAAATCCTTATAAATTATCTCCAGTGAACATGACATTTCCAGTGACTATTCAACACTAGACAAAGCAGAATAGTTTAAACATTATTCACTCATTCTTATCACTTTATACTACTATGCGCATTCTAGTCCTGTTTTCAGAGCTGCAGTTTCTCTGCCAAAAAGAAAAAGTTGTAAATGAAAAATGACAGGGCAAAAGCTTCACAAAGGAGAAACAACCTGAAAATAGCAAATAAAAAAGAAAATGGTCTACTCTCTAGGAATTTACAGTCTCATGTTTTTTAAAACTAGACATATAAAAGGTCTTGGTATGCCTGCCCATCACAAAGGCTCAACACTTTGTTCATTTGAAAATGCAATTAAAGTGAAAATCTAAATGATGTATCAATCCAATTTACTGAAGGAATCTAGGCTGACTGTTAGGGCTTGGATCTACAAGCTCCCTGAAAGCCCACGTGGAGTGGCTTGTCTTCCAGCCTGTGTGCTACAGGGGAGAGAACACCTTAGGAGGTAGAGACTAGAGGACACAAGTGGGCTCGGGACTCCAGCCCCTTTCTCTCTGGCTTTTTGCTTCCCTACTCCCATGAAGCAAACACAACTCCTCTACCACACATGCCATCATAACGTACTGTGAGGCCATGGACCCACAGCAATGGGACAAAGCAAGGATGGACCTAATCCATCAAAACTAGAAGCCAAAATACATCTTTCTTTCTTACAAATTGTTAACTTCAGCTATTTTGTCAGAGTGACAGAAGTTATAGTATGCAAACATTTTGAACTAAGTAGGTGGAGGATTACAGAGGAAGCCAAGGTAAGGTTTCTCAATATAATTAGAGTACACTAGCCTAACTTCACAAGTGTGAAGAGCTCTAGTCTAAAAGAATTAAGCCTAAATTGGGTGTTTTCTGAGAAGTGCCCTAGCAGCAGCACTAGAACTCTGTAAATGAACTGTCACATCAGAGCTGACTTACCACTGCACTGAAGCCATGAGAAACTGTAATGTTCAAGGTTAAAAAAGAAGATTAGACAGTGCAGAAGAAAAACAGGGTAAGCTAAGGAGTAAAGCAACAGAAACTACCAAAACCAAAACACAGAGAAAACCCAGAAAAGCACCAACAAAAGGACAGTCATGAGCTCTGGAGGAATGTTCAGCATCTTAATGCGTGGGTAAATGGGACAAGAGGAAAGGGCACGAAGTCAGAAAGAATATCTGCTGATATCCACCTTGAAAATCTCCAAACATCGTAAGAACTATAAAAAGACCCAACATACACATACACCAAAGAAGCAAACGGAAACCTTCCCGAAGGCATATTATAATCAAACTGCTAAGACCAGTATAAAAAAAAAAATCTTTAAAGCAGAGAAAGCACAGTGTATTACATTTACATGAAAAATAAGGCTAATGATGCCCCCCCCCTTCTGTGCTAGGCATCAAAGCCAGGGTCTTGAGACTGCCAGGCAAGCACTGAGCTGCA
>LZPO01097105.1:311244-337508 GCA_001675575.1 Neotoma lepida
GAGAGGAGGTTCTGAACGCCTGTCAGTCCTTTCACTGTGCATGGGGTGGAATATAAGTTGGAAGGCATGCTACAGAAGTTAAAGAAATATGGCTCCAATGAAGATATACACTAGTCTCAATCCAACTAAAATACTATTAACTATGTCATAACTCATAAGCCAACAAAAGATATCAAATGGAATTATAAGTATACCCTACAAACATCAAGCTCACATAAACCAAGATTTAAAAAAAAATCCGTTTCAGTGTGGAGGTGTACACCTTTAAACCTAGCACTCAGGAGGCACAGGCAGGCAGATTTCTGAGTCTGAGGCTAGCCTGGTCTATGTGGAGTTCCAGGCCAGGCAGGGCCATGAGAAGGAGTACCAATTATAAACTATCTACTAGCAACACAACTCGCTGCTGCTTTTGGGCAGTGCCATAGGTAAAATGTAAACAAAATATGCATTTCCCACTGCACTGGAGCCCCAACCTCAGAAATATACCTTAAAGATACAAACAGATTAAAAACAAAGGGTCAAAAACAAATATGCACCGCTGTCATTAGTCAAAAGAAAGCCCAAGGGCTACACAGATGTTGACCAAAGTAGACCTCAGAGCCAAGAACATCACCAGGAACAGTCATTCTGTAACACTAAATGAGTCACCCGAGAACATACTCTTGAATGTTTATCTCCCAATAACAGACCCCTAAAATTCATGAGAACTGACAGAATATAAAGAAAACCTAGACAAGCCTGGTATAGGAGATAAATCTGTCATCCCAGCTCTTGGGGGAAGTAAGGCTGAAACATTAGGAGTTCAAGGTCACCCCAGGCTACATAAGCAGTCCAAAGCCAGCCTAGCTGAGACTTTGTCTCAAAAACTAAAACAACACAAAAGGTAGACAAATTGTTTTTAGAGACTAATTCCTCTCTTCAGAAAGTGACAGAAAAGACAGAAAGCCAGCAAGGACACAAAAGACTTGAGCAGCACCCATGACCAGCTCACCGTGAGCATCCCAGTCAGGGTACATGGAGCATTAATAAAGAGAGACCACAAATCTCAATGAATTCAACAGGATTCATGCTATACAAAATACGCTCTCTTACATGATGGAATTAAAAGTAGGAATTAATAACAGAAAACATTTTAGAAAATCACTAATAATCAGAAACTGAAACTCACCATCCCAGATAATCCATGGATATAATCTTTTTTATTTTGTTTCTGAAACAGGGTCTTACTACATTGTTGCCAAGTTAACTTTGATTTCACAATCCTCTTGCCTCAGTCTTCCCAATGCTGAGATTACAGGCAAGTACCACCCCACCCAGTCCATGAATCTATTTTAATTTTAAGAGAAATTAAAAAGTATTTTAAAAGTATACTGAACTCAATAAAAATGCAAAGACAACATATCAGAATCTGTGGAATGCACTAATGAGGAAGACATTACACTAGACAGTCATTTTAATCAAGCTTCTACCCAAAGGCGTTACACTTAAACTGCTTTTAAATGTTGAAAGAAATTAAGACCTAAAAAAATAGGGACACATATACTCTGTCCATAGACCAGAGGCTTAATATTGTTAAGCTCCCAATTATTCCAAAACTGACCTACAGACCTCATGAAATCCAAATCAAAAGCCCAGCTAGCTTTGGGGGTTTTTTGTTTGTTTGTTTTTAAAAAGACAAGCTGATTCTGAAGTGTTTATGGAAATGAAAAAAAGGCCTGACCTAGACAATTTTGAGAAAGAATGAGGTAGGAGCATTTAGACTGTCTGTTTTCCTAGGAGCATGTCCAAAGCTGTAGTACTCAGGCCGGCCTGAACAGCACGAATGCAGACACCAATGAAAAGGAGTCCAAGGATGGTGGGCTGATTTAGCATGTGCTTCCAGGTAGCCTAGTGACAGGAGAACAGAGCTTTCTATAGTTGATCCTGGAGCCAGTGACCACAGACATGCCAAACAAACAAAACACCACATCAGTGTATCAGTCCTTACCTCACACCACACACTATTAACTAAAGGACCCAGGGTAAGGGTAGAAGCCACAAGATGTATAACAGGATTCTACCTACCAATTCGATTTTGCTCCTGCTGATCCTTCTCTGCATGCTGATTCTGTGGCTGCCCTATGTTGACAGGTGGGTGATGTCCAAGGCCATAAGGGATCGGTGACCCACGTCCATGTGTATGTAATAGGTTCATATTGTAGGCCATTGCTGCTGGGTGTGTAATAATCCGAGGATCAACTGCAAACCTACCCTGGTATCCTGTCCATGGTACCTAAATTATTATAAGAAATAAAGTAATTGAACTGAGCATATTTCTGAACACAAACTGATATAATATTGTTGACTAGCAAAAAACGATCATATACATAGAGAGACCATAATTTTACCCAACTACTATGTTGACATCATTCAACAGTAACAAAGGGTAGAATCACTACTATGTCCTTACTGGCCAAAACCTGGTTTTCAAAATCTTTGGCATGTTAGGAAAATGGATCACTTGGGGTTAGAAGGAAATGAAGACTTTAAACTGATACTTATTCCCTAATACATCAAAGCAATTTACACTCCTGAATCACTTCCCCTTCACGTGGATGTACACACAGATTACCACAAAAATGATCTTTTCAAGTGAAAACTGCATGGTTACATAGTTTAATAGACTGGATCAAAGAACAGAGGGGGAGTGGAAGGCCACTCAACTCAGAGAGTAGGTATTCTAACCTTTCATGAATAACAACCATTTAATGCTCATTCACAACAGGCAAAATTCAAACAGGTCATTATGTTAATTCATGCTTTTGATTGATTCAACTCTACCTTAAATCACCTTCACAGACGCAGAAAGCTTGCCTAGATACATGTGATCTCTCCAGGGTAACACTGATGGGACGGCAATGACAACTGCTGTCGTCATTGTTCTAACTGCTGGATGCAGACTCTCAGAAATCTTATATACTAAAAGCTTCTCTGACCTAGTAAAATGAAATAGAAATCCTAACAGAGAGACTATTTCAAGCAGACCATGTATCATGTTGCCAAGCATCTGGGAAGAAATAACTCAGCTAAAGTCTAAAGCCTCTGAGTCACAGGCGTGACAATTACTCTGCTTGGCTGCCATACTTGTGGCCTACCATGGCCAACAAGAGTGAGAATGCTCAAAGCTCAGCAGTTTTCTCTTCATGGGAATGGGCAGGAGTGCCAAAGCTCTCTGACAAGATCACCTCTGCCTGAAATTACCTCACTTAAATCAAATAAATTGTTTCCTAGGCTAAAACTTTTAAATTTAGAAATATTGATGTTTCTACAAGTTGAAAAAAAAGCACCAAACATTTCAAAAAGGAAATAAAAATGGGTTTATATATAAGTTGGAAGCCCTCTAAAAATCTCTTCTCAGAATTTAGTAGTGTTCTCATGTGGCACTAGTGTTTCACAAAGCATGGGATTTCCTAGACAAATTCAGACCCAAGAGAACTAGACTAAAGGTCTCTGTCTCCTTCAATAACTCCGCTGCTTAGGAACAGCTCATGACTGATAATTAGATGCAAAAGACAAATAAAAGCATCACTTATACAATTCTCCTCAGGAGAAAAGAAAACATTTTAGAAGAATTCAAAGGCTTCTGAATTAAAACATGCTACTCATAGACTTCTTCATATTCTGTGATAAACCAACAAGTTACACATAATAATACACATTTCTTTGGTCATTTCAAAACTTGGTAGTTAAACATGAGTTATTTTAAAAGAAGCTTATGGGCACTGGAAAGTTAAAATAAATTAAGAGCGTATGGGTATGGGTATGGCTCAGTAGTGATTGCTGAGCATTCGAGAGACCCTTGGTTTGATGGCCAGCACTGAAAAGCAAAGGTTGACAAAACACTCACTGGGATGGCCACTACTTGATTCAGGAGAAAGTATTTAAAACGTCCACTTACAGGCAAAGGCACCGACATGACTACATTCCCTCCATAGACAGCAGGTACATAAAGAATACTTGTCCCAGTGTGAGGATCTATTCTTTGAACGGGGCTTGGAGATTTTCCCAAACTCGGGTGAGGTCCAAGAGGGGGTGGAGGAGTAAATGCTCTAATAGGATTGCCAATGAGTACAGAAGGATTGGGCTGAACTGTAAAACAAACCAAAAAAAGGAGACTCAATGGCTATACACATTGACCTTGACAGACATGCTCTAATCATCCACTAGCAAAAACACATTTCCCAGGTGAACCATGAAATGCCTCCACCAAAGAACAAGTGTGCAGAATAGGAAACAAGCGCTCCACAGTGCTCTCGAACATCAGCCGCAGCTGTGTGAAGGGTACTTTCCAAAGCCTGCAGTGTTAACTTCTGAGAAGCTGAAGGTGAGTCTTCAAGATAGAGAACCATGAGTGCACAATTAGTAGCAGCAGCCTCAAGACTAGGAGTGAAAAGTTCCTCAGAACCAAGTTCTAACCTGCGGTTGTAACACAGTCACATATGGAGTGAAGGTTACGCCTGTACCACAATGGTATTCAAGATGGTTCTAATAAACTTTATCTTGAGATTTGTATGGTACAACATTCACAGGATAGAAATACCTCGAGAAGACTTATGTTGTGTAAAAGGCTGTGTGCTGGTAGCTACAATCTGACCACCTTTCAGAAATTAACATGTCATAAAAGAATTCACTAAGACTACAAAGTTCATAATTGTATATGCCTGAGAGGTGTGGGGGAATGGGAGTAAAGAGAAGGGGAGAGGAGAGGAGAGACAGACAGAAAGACAGAAAGCTCTTTCCCATAGCAAATTTTATTAAAGAGTTCAACTCACCAATGCCATCATTCTGGAAATGGTCGCTCTGGGGATGATGAAGGCTTTTCCCCTTTAAGACAAAAACAAACACAAGATAACCTAAGCATGTTTCAACATTAGTGAACAGAACGTCTCCTCAGCATATGAAAATTAAAGATGAATACCCACAATTAATATTTTAAAACTCTCAAAGCTATAATCAGGAACTATTTTGACTATGTCAAGCTGACTTTCTTTTTAGGTCCATGCCCTCTCAGGCAACACTGCTGTATCTTCAGTTTTCTGCTTCAAAACTGATGATACCTAAAATCCTTTTTTGTTTTGTATATTAAAGATTTATATTCTCAGAGCTGGAGAAATGGCTCAGTGGTTAAGAGCACTGGCTGCTCTTCCAGAGGACTGGGTTTCAATTCCCAGCACCCACATGGCAGTTCACGACTCTGTCTATAACTCTAGTTCCGAGGCATCTGACACCTTCACACCAATGCACATAAAATAAAGTTAAATAATTTTTTTTAAGATTTATTTTATCTTGCTGTGTGTGCATGCAAACACACACACACACTCGTGCATGAGCACAGCTGTAGGTGGGTGCTTAGGCATAGAGGTCAGAAGAGGGTATTCACTCTTTCGGAGCTTAATTTATTTACAGAGTTTGGGAGATACCAGGCTTATTACACATGTGCTAGGATGCAAACTCCAGTCCTCATGACTGTGCAGAGTTTCTTAACCTCTGAGCCATTTCTCTAGCCCCTATTTTGTTAAGACAGGGTCTCATGTATCCCAGGCTAGCCTCAAATTGGCTATGTAGCTAAGGATGACCTTGAACTTCTGAGTCTTCTGCCTCCACCTCCTAAGTGCTGGGACTACAGGTGTGGCCACCATGCCTAGTTTTATGGGGTGCTAGGGATGGTTTTGTGCATGCTAGACAAGCACTCTCTCATCTGAGCTATATTTCCAGGTCCTCAAATTCTCTTTTTAATAATTTTTCGGGGAGTTTGGCTTGGTTTTTGTTATGTAGCTTGGCTAGTCTAGAACTGTGATGGAATGGACTGGCTACAAACTCAGTGACCCTCCTGCCTCTCTGCCTCTCAAGTGCTGGAACTACAATGAAATGTGCAATCAATACAACTATTTCCATCCCATGATAACACTCCTAAAATTGCTCTAAAAATGCGATGACAAAATATAAAAGTTGTTTTTCAAAAAGAAAAAAATCTCAGTGTTCTACTCATAGGGTGGGAACCACACTAAAACAAGGTTTGATTTTTTTTTTCCACTATGATTCATACTATCTCAAAGTATTCAATTTTCTCTGAAAAAAAAGCAAGAGAGACACTGATGATTTTTAGGGAAAATTTAGTTAATTGCTAGGCAGCAATTTGGCAATATAGATCAGAAGCATCAAAATGTACAGAGACTTTAATACTGTAATTGCACTTCCAGGAATTTATCCAATTGAAATAATCAGTGATCTGGGCACAGATGTTCATCACAGTATGATCTATATGTGAGATAAATGCTTAAGATTCAAATANCCATCATTTGGGGCTTTATTAAATAAGCAATGACAGAGTTATATCTGATGCATCAGTCTGCCCTTAAACAATCACAAGTCACCAAGGAGACAAGGGTATTAAACCTAAGATAACAAGGAACTGGATTCTGCCAACCACCTGCATCAGTATGGAAGCAGATTCTTTCTAGGGCACCTAAGAGCCCTGTCAGCTAATATCCAGGTCCCAGCCTTGAAAACCCAGAACAGAGAAACAAAAGCAAGCCAATCCCAACCACGGTGGTAAATCCATGTTCTTTTTAAGTCCCTACGCTAATGGAGAGGTTAAGAAGCAGTGCAAACTGAGGCAAAGGTAGCCATAATTGAGGTCCACCCCACTTTTAAAGTGGGTGGCTTGCTAGCTGACAGTACCACTCTGGGTGCTCTGTGATACACCAAATACAAAAGCAACTGGGGATGTCACACAAAAAGAGGTGTCACGTCTTTCAGTCTAATCCTCCACTGCACACAGCTCAAAGGACACAGCTACCCACCATATTTTCATTTAAGGGAGAACTGTAAGCAGAAGANTTACTTGGTTTGGGCAAAATACAGTTTAGTAGCTTATAACGGAAACTGAACGTAGCAGCCAGCTACAGCTAACTATGTGCAGAAGTTATTCTATAATAATTCTTAGTTTCATCTGATAATAAACCTCAGCATGTGTGCTTACCTTTGCTAAGGTGCAATTGTGGAATCGTTTATATCTGTAAATGTAATCTATATCATCTATCATTCATTTGTTACCATGTTTACTTTTTTTCATCTCTCACTCTGTTTTCCCCACTTATTCATTCAATAAGGTTTACTAACTTAGAGGACAGGAGAGATGGCTCAACGGTTAGGAGCACATATCACTCTTACAAAGGACCTGAGTTCAATTCCCAGCACCCAAGTCCCATGGCTCACAACTGCCTGTAACTCCAGCTCCAAGCGATCAGACACCCTCTTCTGGCCTATATAGGCACTGTACTCATATGTATAAACCCACATACACATACATATATACATAATTAAAAGTAAAAACAAAGGCTGGAGCCAGACATGGTAGTATACACTTTAATCCCAGCACTCAGGAGGTAGAGGCAGGTGGACCAAGGAGAGCTGATGCCAGCCTGGTCTACAAAGCAAGTTCCAGGGATACATAGTAAGGTCCTATCACAAAAATAAAATAAAATCTCTTTAAAAAGAGTGTGTGTGTGTGTGTGTGTGTGTGTGTGTGTGTGTGTGTATAAAAGAGAGAGAGAGACAGAGATAGAGAGGGTGTCTTGGGGGTTGGTCTTCTTCCCTCCACTGTGAACCCAGGAGATCCACCTCAGGTCATCATGTTTGCACGGCAAAGACTTCTACCTGATGAGTCATTTGCCACCCACGAATTCTCAACTTTCACATACNGTAAACTCCTTGTGGTCCCCTGCAAAAATGTCCCATTCTCTTTCGTCCCATATTGTGGTGATATTTTATGATCTAACAAATAAAGCTTGTCTGAAGATCAGAGTGCTGAGCTAAGCCACTAGTTAGCCATAGAGGCCAGGCAGTGGTAACACACACTTTTAATCCCAGCACTCAAGAGGTAGAGGCAGACGGATCTCTGTGAGTTCAAGGCCACCCTGGGCTACACAAGATTGATCCAGTCTAAAAGAGAAACAGAGCCAGGCAGTGATGGCACACACCTNTGATCCCAGCCCTTGGGATCTCACATCTTTAATCCCAGCACTAGGGAGGTGGAGACAGAAAGTGATATGGCTGGGCAGAGAGAGGACTATAAGGTGGGAGGAGACAGGACCTTGGCCCCTTCCAGGCTGAGGATTCCTAGAGGTAAGAAGTCTCTAGTGGCTGCTGCTCTGCTTCTCTGATCTTTCAGCTTCACCCTGATATCTGACTCCAGGTTTTTATTATTAAGACCAATTAGAACTCAACTACACCATACCCTTTGTAAAAGCTTGCTACAGATTGGATATGAAATGTTCCCCACAGACTTGGTCCTGAACAGGTGATGAACCCTGTAAGAGGTGGGGCTGAGTGGGAGGTCTTCAAGTCAGGAGCACATGTCCTTGGGTCAATTTGTGGGACCTTCCTCTTTTTTTTTTTTTCAGTTTTGCTTCCCAACAATGAAGTGAAGTGGTTGGTTTTTCTACCATGACAAGCAGTGTCAGACCCAAAGCAAAGGGACCAACTGGGTATAGATTAAAACCTCTAAAATTGTGAGAATAATAAACCTTAGCACATTGTAAGTCAATTGTATTAGATATTTGCTATAATAGTATAACACAGAGAGCTTCCTTATTCATTTAAAAAAATATTTCTTTTTCAGATGGGGTGTCATGTAGCCCAGGCTAGCCTAAACTTATAACATAGCCAAGAATGACCTTGAACTCCTGATCCTCTTGCTTCTACCTCCCAAGTATTAGGGTATCAGGCACGTAAACCACCATACCCAGGTAAAGAGTACTTAGAACATCATTATAACCCAGACAGTCTTCTGGGCACAGAGTCAGGGTAATGACTAACACAAGCAAAAACCACCCCAGTTGAGCTAGCTTGGGTCTCGCTGTTGTTGTTTTGTTTATATTTTTCCCAACCTCCCTGCCCCCATGTCCACAAGAACATCCTCAACAAGAATCCCAGGTTGTGAATCTGACTCCATCTCCTGCTTCTGCCATGCTGCTGTCATCCATCCAATATCTGCCACCAAAGGACTTGGGGCTAGCTTGTTTATCTATGTTTCTAACACATGGCACAGAGAAGAAATTCATTTGTGCACACTGCCCTCTAATAACACCAAGTCACAGAAGCAAAACATAGTATGTTTTTATTAAGCTAAGAACATATGACTGGGCATTAGCAGAGCTGCTCTCAGCTTAGTACCTATTTAGCTAAAAGACCTTCAAAGTATTAAGCCATTCATTCCTGCTCACATTAGGCTTAAACAAAGCTCAACGCTAACATACTCTTTAAATTCTGAGCAGTAAGTTTATGCCATGCCTACTATAAAGGAGCCCGCAGACTGCAGTGAATCCAGACATGCCATTCTCAGAATCTGCTTTTCAGGATGCTAACTGCAAGAAAGGGGTTTTGTTGTTGTTGTTGTTGCTGCTGTTGTTGTTTTTCATGCACCAGAGCAAACAAGCCAGTTGTCTTTGCTCAAAATAACTATGGCTCATAACTGCAAATGGCCTTGACCTCCCCACACATCTCAGCTCTGCCCCCTCCAAACAGGCTGTTTCCAGATTACAGAACCATTTCATTTTCAAAAATGCAGCAAGTTGTCTCAACTCTGTCAAATACCACTTGAAATGAAAGGGTCATTAAAAGGTTAGAACAATTTTCTTTATTCAAACATTATTTTAAAACATAATTTCTGTACATAATAGCTTATATGGACATGCTTTTGAATGTGTCATTGGGGCTGGCAAGATGGCTCAGTAGGTGAAGGAATTTGCTGACTCCCCCAAGTTGTCCTCTGACCTCCTCATCTATGCATGGCACAGGTGCGTGCATGCACACACACACATACACACACACACTTAAGTAAATTAAATTAATAAAATGTTTTTAGATTTTTTAAAATAAAATAAAATGTGTAGTAATCCTTTAAGCTGTGCTTTTATTCACATGTGATCTGCCAGTCTCAAGCCTACCAGTAAGGAGTGCTGGGAGGTTAAACAAAGAGTACCTGAAGTTTTCGGCTATCTCACACTTTTACAGGATGACTACAACATTAAGCATGGCTCCCCACCATGCTGTGTTCTCATTTATTCACCCAAATCTTGAGAAAGTTAACTACAGCCCAACAAGTCAGTGTAAAGCAGGACCTTTACCTTGGGTGGTGACTGCTGCTGTCTATTGCTGTTTCCTGAATGCTGCAGTCGTAAAGCCCGGGGGATAAATTCAGGAGCCAGTGGATTCAACACATACGTCTTCTTGAGTTCTAACGCTTCTAACTGTGCCTTGATCTGTTCAAATGTGATCCCGTGTAGGCTATGATTTTCATGACACAGGGCAATAAATCGCTCCCAAAACTTCCTGCAGAAAAGATTCAGAAATCTGGGTTATAAACGTCAGTGGGTGAATAGAAGTAACTAAAGATGATTTCAAATTCAGCCCATCTCAAGTCCTTAAGGCTCATATTCACATGCATATGATATAGACAGAATCTTTCTAGCAAATGACAAACCTTCTTGAGTTTGATACTCAAACTGCAGTTTGTCTAGGAGATGCTACACACAAAACAGGGCCACAAAAAGCTTTGGCTCCTCCATGATATTACAGAAATATGTTTGTGAGCCATATAGTAAGGTTTTCAAAACTGATTGTAGCTCAATTTACAGAAAATCTGTATGTCTAGTCTTATACATACACATGTATACATGTATCATGTACTTCTAGTGATACATGCATATATACACATCTACAAACAGTTATGCTCCCTATAACAACTAGTCAATACCACATTGCATATATAAAGCAGTGGACAATTGTCATGGCTGCCCTAATCTGTGTAAATATCTGCTATGACAGTTATTTGATGGTATCACCCAAAATTGCCCTTCTCATCAGTAATGAATGACTGTATCTATATACTATGTATATAGAAAATTCAGATTTATATGCATATTAGTATGAACTATAGATTGAAAAGAATTTTGTGTGAGACTAAGGAGATGACTCAGTTGGTAAAATACTTGCTGCATATCATGAAGACTTGAGTTGTGAACTACAATACTGACACAAAAAAAGGCTAGGGTGTAGTACCTATACCCNAGTTGAATCTCACTAAGTCCCAGGTTCAGTGAGAGACTCCCATCTCAAGAAAGTAAGAGGAATGGGTGGAAGAACACTTGACCCAACTTTAATTCCTAGCACCCACATCAGGTGGCACAATGATGGCTTGCAACTCCAGCTCCTAGGGACCTGACTTCTGGCCTCTATAGGTACCCACATACTTGTAGCACATACAGACAGACACATAAATAAAAACTAATCTAAAATAATAAGCTGGAGAGTGAGGAAGATGCTCTGATGTTGACTTCCACAGATATGCATACATATGCAAACACATGTGCACTCACCCATACATACACATACACACATGCACTCACACACACAGACACAAACACACAACACAAAAGAACCTAGATATGCTAAATTACATAAAGTCAGTCAGAACATAAACTGGAGCCTTGAAGGAAATAATCCACATGAGGATTTTCAAAAATAATCAGCTACTCATGTATTTTTCTCTTAGATAGAGATGCTTGTCATAAACACAACTTATAATATTGACTAAGTGGTAAGAGCTAAATAAATTATGGAAAATATAAGGAACTAGAAAAATTCACTTTTCATTTCCTTATCAAATCTGTAAATATTAAAAAGAAAAAATACATTCAAAATTTGTTACAAGCACTGAAAAAAACTGACCCAATCAGAAAGTAGGCTAATGAACTTAAGAGATACATAGTTGAAAAAGAGTTCACCATCCTTCACAGTCAAGGAAATACAAATTAAAACTGCTTTAAGACTCCATCTCAGCAGGGTTAGAATGGTCATCACCCAAAGGAACAAGTGACAACCAGTGCTGTCGAGGATGTTGGGGGAGTGGGGTTATTTGCTGCTGGTGGGAATGCAAACTGCTCCAGCCACTGCAAAGCTACAGGACCCAGCTGCAGCACCTAAAAGATATAGCACAGAGGTCATGCACAGCCCAGATGCATGCACCGCCATGTTTACTGCTGCGCTTTTCACAACAGCTAGGAAATGGATCCAGCCTAGATCCCCAACAGATAAACGGAATGCATACATATATGCATTCAGCCATAAGGAAAGCCAAAATCATATTTGCAAGAAAACAGATGGAATGAGAGATCATTGTGGTAGGCAAAACAAGCCAAACTCAAAAAGACAAATATCATGTTTCCTCTCCTATGGAGAATCTAGATTTAGAAGGGAGTGAGTGTGCGTGCGTGGGGTGGTCATGAAAGGAGAAAGGAGACCATGAGGTAAAAGATCTTGAGGGAGAGGAGGCTAAAAAAGGAGTTCATGTGACATGGAAGCAGAAGGGGGGCTGTTGGGAGGATGGGTACCAGCAAGGGGGGTTGATAGAGGATGGGTGAGGACAAAGGAAAAGAGGAAGGACAAAGTACTGACCCAGTCGTTCTCAACCTGTGGGTCACAACCCCTTTTGGGTTGGAATGACCCTTTTATAGGGGTTGCATATCAGATACCCTGCACATCAGACATTTATGTTACGATTCATAACAGTAGCAAAATTACAGTTATGAAGTAGCAATGAAAATAATTTTAGGGTTGGGGGTCACCACAACACAAGGAACTGTTACTAAAGGGTTGCAGCATTAGGTAGATTGAGAACCATTGTACTAACACATATATATTATATATATTATATATATACAAATGCCATGAGACCCATGACTTTGTATGCTAACTTAANAAAGTATACAAAATACTCCTGGGTGCTAAACATCAAATAAACAATCTATAACATACAAAACAAAAACAAAAAATGCACTGACCACAGTTATATGCTATTAAAGGTTTGGGAACAAATCTCCAAATATGGAATAAATATTACAAAAGGCAACATAAAGTTTAAGTGTTTAATTATTATTATAAAATGAATACCTATGAGGTTAGAATAATTGATTATGCCCCTGAAGACATGTGATCTGGTTTCTTCCCCAGCTAGCATCCCAATGTCCAGATGGACAGGAGGTAATC
This sequence comes from Neotoma lepida, assembly GCA_001675575.1. NCBI lineage: Eukaryota > Metazoa > Chordata > Mammalia > Rodentia > Cricetidae > Neotoma > Neotoma lepida. The sequence goes on from LZPO01097105.1 coordinate 324,334, forward strand.
AAGAAGGCTTCAAAAGCATCAAGGAAAAGTTTATGATAGAAAGTTAATGCATAAGTGGGTATGGGTGACTGACAGTCTTAACATGCAGTTAATTCTGAACTGTGTTTCTTTACAGTTGCATTTTACCACCTTATTTGTGGGCACGGGTATGTAAGTACAGGTNCAGGTAGCTTTGTGTGTACATGAAGGTCAGAAGACAACCCTATTGGTTAGTTCTCTATCATGAGTTCTGATGGTCAAAGTAAGGTTGTCAAGCTTGTACACCAAATGCTTTTACTTGCTAAGCACCTTGCTGGGCCATTAGCCTTATTTTTTACAGTTTAAGACATAGGTATAGAAAAAAAAATCCTAAATATAAAGAAAAGGGAAAGTAAGACATCCACACTTGGGTATTTCTGAGCATGGCATACAGGCTAGGAAGACGGTCATCTGGTTTCAGGAACTGNGCTGCTAAGAAATGCACACTGAAAAGCTATCCTTCATTTTTGTTTTAAGAACAAAATGCATGATAGTTTAAATACAGATGGCCCCACTGGTTCATAGATTTGAATACTGGATAATCCAGTTGGTGGAGCTGTTTGGAAAGAATGACGAGGTGTGCCAATGGGAATGGGTTTGAGGTTTCAAAGGCCCATCCCATTCCCAGTTAGCTCTTTCTGCCTTCTGCTGTTGAGTCAGGATGTAAATTCTCAGCTACTGCTCCAGCATCATGCTTGCCTACAGCTAGGTTCCCCACCATGATCGTAATGGACTCTATCCCTCTGGAGCTGTAAGCCCCAAATGAATGCTTNATTTTATACATTGTCTTGGTCATGGTGACTTAGCANAGCAATAGAAAAGTAACTAACACAGAATCCTCCTAAATGAATTCAGTTTGTGTGTGAGTGTGTGTGGTGTGTAGTGTGTTTGCATGTGTTTAAGTCCCTGTATGAATATGGAGGCCAGAGAAGGACTCTGGATGACCTGCTCTATCACTCTCCACCTAAGAAATAAAATTTTTTGTCATAATGATAGAAGAAAACCTAAGTAAGGATAATCTCTAATATAGTAGTCATGATCTAAAACTCCATAGCCCTTTTACAATATTCAAATAACAACACAGCTCTGCTATCCAATATTCAAAAGAAAAAAATTCAGGTCTGATGATAAAGCATTAATTTCATAGCCTGGCATTTTAATTTGTGTTGGACTTCAAGATAAAATATAAGGAATTTACTTATTTCACCCAGGCTCTCACTACCTAACCCTAGCCAAACCAGAACTCACTGTGTAGATCAAATTTGCCTGGGACTCAGAGATCTGAGTACTGGGATTAAAGGTGTGAGCAACCACATCCCACTCAAGATTTGTGTGTGCATGCATGCCACATGTGTGCAAGTGGCAAGAGGCCAGAAGAGGGTGGTGGATCCCCTGGAGCTGAAGTTACAGGAAGTTGTGAGTTGCCTGCCATGAGTGCGGGAAATGAACTCTGATCCTCTGGAAGAGAAGCAAGCACCCTTAACCACTGAGTCATCGCCTCAGCCCCAATGGATTCTTTTTTTCTATCTGGTTTAATTTGTAATATCAACTCCACTTTACATAGTTTCACCTTCCAGTTTAGATAGTGGGGTGTTATTAGGACATGCTGTTTTAAGATAATTTTATTAGTTTGTAGGTATGGGTGCTTTGATCTGTCTATCACCTTTGTGCCTGGTGCCCATGGAAGCCAGAAAAGGGCATCAGATCCCCTGGGACTGGAGTTACAGATAGCTGTGAGCTGTCACATGGGTGCTGGGAATCAAACTCAGGTCCTCTGGAAGAACAGCCAGTGCTTTTAACCGATAAGCCATCTCTCCAGCCCCTTAAGCCACCTTCTTAAATTCACACCCCAACCCCATATCAACCTCAGCTATTAACCAGGATCTGCAACAACAGAGAATTAAGCAGAAATGTCAAAGAACCTCACATTTCATGGGAAATGGCTCATTAATCCCAGAGATCAGAATCAAATACCCTTTCAGCTATAGGATGTTTTCAACCTTTTGGGTGTTTTTTTTGTTTTGTTTTGTTTTTTTAAAAAATAGGGGGAGAGGCAGGGTCTTTTTGCTACTGCTGCTGCTGTTGTTTGAGACAGTATCTTAATCTCTAGCCCAAGCTGGCCTGGAACTCACAAAAATCTTCCTGCCTCAACCTCCCAATTGCTGGCATTAGAGGTAGTAGCCACCATGCTTGGCTTAAAGGACACCATTTCAGAACCATTCTAAACACTATAAATGAATTGAGTTTTGGGCTGGAGAGATGGCTCAGTGGTTAAGAGCACTGGCTGCTCTTCCAGAGGACCCAGGTTCAATTCCCAGCACCCACTGGCAGCTCACAACTGTCTGTAACTCCAGTTCCAGGAGATCTGACACCCTCATACAAACATACATGCAGGCAAAAGCCCCAGTGTACAATACACTAAATAAATAAATCTTTAAATAAATAAATAAGTAAATCAAGTTTCAAAAGATGGAATTTATATTCTAGACCTGACTTATCTTCTTGCTCTCCCATGGACAGAGCAAAAGGCCCAGGTTCTGTCCCAATAGCTGCAATGTGCAGTGACATCTGGTACGTTTCTCTTTGTACTGGCTCCCTCATGTACAACACAGAGTAAACAATATTATTATCATTTCCTATTATGTTTCCCATTTAGTTTCTTACTTCTAAACTTTCAGAGAAAAACAAGGGTACAGGAGTGCTGAGAGTCACCCAGAGCCTCATGCAGCTTAAGTAAGTAAGTATGTGCTATTTCTTACAGAGTAAGTTCTGGGTTTTTAGCACATTCTATGATATGTATGTGGAAGCGAGAAGACAATTTTGTGACACTGGTTCTCTAGGTTTATGTGGCAAGAGCCTTTACCTGTTGATCCATCTTGCCTATCCCAAAAATTCTTAGTTTTTGTTTTGGTGTCTTCTTTTTGTTTTTGTTTTTGTTTTTTAAGACAGGGTTTCTCTGTATAGCTTTGGAGCCTGTCCTGGAACTCGCTCTGTAGACCAGGCTGTCCTCAAACTCAGAGAGATCCTCCTGCCTCTGCCTCCCGAGTGCTGGGATTAAAGGCGTGCGCCACCACCATCCGGCCAAAATTCTTAGTTTTAAAGCTAAAAAAATTTTCGGTTCTCTTCTCCATAAAAGCTCTTTTAAAAAAGAAATGTATTACACTTTTGACTGTGTATGTATGAGTGTGTGCCATGGCATGTGAACGGAGGTCATCAGGCTTGGCCTCAGGTGCCTTCACCCACTGAACCAATTCAATAGCCCCATGAAGTCTCTTCCAAGGACCACTCACACTGGCACTGTACGGAATTTCTAACACATGAAGTGGAAGAGCAGGTGAGAATTTTAACTGTACTCATGGGGATGGGAATTCACCATTGTAGTTAAGGGCTTCGCCCTCCTTGGCACTCTCCCTAAAATGGCAATCTCTTATTATGCTGACCATTTTTTAAATGAAATGTTGACTAGGAAGCCACTTATGTCTATACACTGTAACATAATTTCATGTATCTGAGAAGACATGATGCTACTTTTCATTTTGTGTATGTGAGTAACTGCATGTATGTGGATGTGAGTGTGCATAGGAATGGAGGTCAGAGGTCACCTTCAGGAACAGCCAACCTGGTTTTGTTGTTGTTCTTCTTTAAGATAGGGTCTCTCATCAGCCCAGCACCTGGATTTATTGGGGGGGGGGGGCTCTTTGTTTCTAGAATCACTGGTAAAACACTGAAAAGTCACGTGAAAATACACACACACACACACCAAATAAGTATTCCCTCGATGTCCTTGGGTCATACTAAGTATCACATGTGGGTCATATTCTACACGTTAATGATGAAATTCAGTTGTAAGAAAGAATTCCTCCAAGGCTATGATATGGAACAATGTCTGTCATGCACAATCATTCCTTTATGGGAAAGGTGGGTCTCTGAGAAGGGCCTGAGTTTTGAAATCACTCTGACAACTGTTTTCATGAACCACATAATAGCTGAGGCCTTGGGCAGTTTTATTTAAACTCACTGCACCAGGCTGCCCATTTAAGATGAAAATAAAACAGCTTGTTGTCCAGTTGTTGGTTTGACTAAATGGGGCAACGTGCACCACGTACACAAGGCAGCACCTGGCAAAGATGGCGGTGAGGAGCAGCTGCTGGATTAATATTTGCCAGTGGGGGAGGAAGTTCACTGTATCTATTTCAAACTAATAGACAAATTCTGTTTAAAACAACAACAACAAAAAGAACAGATTCAGCTGGTGTAACGCACAGTAATCATTTCTTGAAAACCCAGTAACATCGGAGAACAGCACGTTACTGTCTAATAAACAGCACACAAAGTGGGAGGGTGCTGACAAAGCCAAACTACAAAGAATTCACTCCTCCATTCTGACAGGACTAGGGAGTCACACCATAGCCCCTGGATTTGGCCTGTATTGTTAACTGTATTGGTTGGTTGGCAAAGTTATTATTACTGACTTTATTACTACCAACTCTTGAACTGGAACCATGATTTAAACTATTCAAATGAAAGAGGCAATCAACATTCTCACCGTGTAATCTCTCCCTCTACTGAACAGTTTACTACTCCCCTGCAAACACTTAGCAAATGAATTATTTGCAGTCCTTGGTAACCGAGATTCAGTTTGAAATAAGTCATCTGTAGACCCAGCCCAAAGTTAAAAATTAGTCTTGCACTTGACAGCAGGCCCCAGGAAGAATTCTTCACCAATCTGNTTGGAGAAAGTGACAATTCATGTCAGAGATAGACTAAAAATGCTAATCCTGTGCTGTCCAGTGTAGTCTGTCCACAGAAGATGTAATGGCTTCTTCAACAACATTCAGGCTGCAAACTACTTAGAATTACTTGCTAGGAGAGCGCACAGTAATACGGCTCCACACTGCTCTGCCCATTCATCCTTCTACGATTACAGCTGTCTGCATACACATCCTCCCATTATATTATCTAATCCTAAACATAAACACAAACACAAATGGCAAAACACTACAACATTCTGACATTCTAACCAACACACTTTGGATAGACAGTTGAGGAACTAAAGTAAAATTCTCAGAATGGGTGTAAAATTAGGAGACTCATTAATATATTTGGCCCTGACTGGTGAGATGGCACAGCCAGCAAAAGTGCTGGCTGTGCCAACATGATGATCTGAGTGTAATCCCTGGAGCTCAGGTAAAGGTGGAGGGAGAGACCCAATTACAGAGTTACTGGTGGACATCTATATACATGCTATAGTATTAATGCCCACACATTCATCATGCATAGACTTGCACCTGCGTGCCCGCATACACAGACACACACACACACACACAGAGTTCTGTAACCTAGAATACATTCCTTTCCCCAGATTTTGTCATTAGTGATTATAAACAAATGGCAATGTTTTCAGATATAAAACTGATGTCATGTGACCACACAATTGCTCCTAGGTGAGCGATGAAACCTATGAGCTTGACTTTTCATTTATCTTTTTAATATACATTGGTATTTTGCCTTCAGGTATGTCTGTATGATGGCATTGGGCCTCCTGGAACAGGAGTTACAGACAGCTGTGAGCTGCCATGTGGGTGCTGGGAATTGAACCTGGGTCCTTTAGAAAAGCAGCTAGAGCTCTTAACCGCTGAGCCATCTCTTTAGCTCCCGAGCTTAACTTTTCTAAAGAAAAAGTTGTTTCTCCTACCGTAGGAAGCAGAGTCTTTTGTTAACAGCTTTCCCTTGGAGAAGGTACTACTAACTTGGGGCTGCATAGATGGCTCAGGGGTAAAGATGGTTCAGTGTGGAGGTCTAAGCCTGTAATCCCAGTGCTGAGTAGGGACAAGAGGACAGAGGAGGAGTTGGCAGGCAGGGTCCTAGCCAGTCAGACTAGCAAATAGTGAGCTCCCGGTTCAGTGAGAGAGCCTATCTCAAAACCATAAGGTGAAGGGCTGCAGTCACAGATCAGTGGTAAAGAACACTTGCTGGCTGGAGGTGGTAGTGCATGCCTTTAATCCCAGCACTCAAGAGGCAGACGCAGGCTGATCTCTGTAAGTTCCAGGCCAGCCTGGTCTACAGAGTAAGTTCCAGGACAGCCAAAGCTATACAAAGAAACCCTGTCTGGAAAAAACAAACACCAAAACAAACAAAAAGAACACTTGCTGTTTTCCCAGAGGACCTGAGCTTGGTTCCCAGCACCCATGTCAGGTGACTCATAACTACCTGTAAGTCTAGATACCTGCCCTCATAGGCACATATCCTTACACCTAATTTAAAATAAAATAAAAATTAATTATAAAATAAAATAAGGTGCAGATTAACTCTAACATCAAAAAAGAAATGACTGCCAGGGCAGCTTAGGGACTGTCTGACTTCTTTTTACCATCCTGAACTTACATGGCAGGGTCTGTCACACTTACAATATGCAATCAGTCCCTAGCATAGTTCTTTTTCATAACAAAATATAAACTTCTTTCAAAAATATTTTTAGCAGTTTTTCAATACTGCAAAAGATGAATCTTACACTCCTAGCTTCATACAGTTTAGATTCTTATTTACTGGCCAAGATTACAATTGTACAGAGAAATTTCTAGGTGGTATTTCCGCTCTATTTTAGTAGAACCTTTGCTCTTAATTACCCAAAACACAAGCTATGATCACTTTCTCTTACTCCCTTAATTTTAAGGTATTTTAATTTTAACCAGACATGAAAACTATTTACATTAAGAAGCCCAGCAAAGGATAAGGTGGCATATGCCTTTAATCCCAGCACTCAAGAAGCAGAAGCAGGAGGATCTCTGTGAGTTCTAGGCCAGCTTGGTCTACAGAGCAAGTTCCAAGACAGCCAGAGCTACACAGAGAAACCCTGTCTCAAAACAAAGGAGCAACCAAAAAAACAGAAGCCTTAAAAGAAAATGACTACAAAATNCATCAAAACTTGGAACTGAGTTTTATTAGACTATATTATATACATGTATGAAACTGTCAAAAATAAATTTAATAATAAAATTAAATTTTTAAGGAATTAAAACAATAATGAAGCAAGGGGAGGGGAAAAGCAGTAGACAGTATAAAATTTAAACTTGACCGAAGATACACACACATCACCCACCTCGGGGCTCTGGCATCAGCTAGCCCCCCTTCCTAGAAGACTTCATCTGCAGGTATGCATAGCTCACCCTGGGACTTCCAAAGTCACTTAAGTCAGTTTGTTGAGGCTCCTCTGATCACACCCTTTCTGTTCTCAAACCACTTCATCTCATCTATAACCCCAAAAAGCTCCTCATGCTCCCATTCTTTTGCCTTTATTTAGTAAATACTATGCAATGTTCTTATTTAGTTTGTTGTCAGTTTTCTTGTATTTTGCTCACTGACCATCCCAGGTTAGAGAAGTATGGAGAACAAAGACACACTTGCTGGCTACTGACTGACTGAATATACAGTTATACATGTACCATGAACAGCCACTAACTAATAGATCTCTCACTAATACTGGATGTCAGGTAACATTAACAGTAAGCCTGGTTTTAATTCACCATGAAGTCATACAGATAAACACATGCATAAGGATGTAAATTACTCCAGATTTAGAATCTCTCTCAGTTCAGTAACACAGACTTACCTACACCTTCCAATAGAGCACAGAGCAATGGGGTCTCCCACCACAGCAACCAGGGACTGTGCTCTTGTGATGGCAGTATTGAGAAGTTTGTAGTTAGATAAAAAACCATAATCTAAGTCCTCAGTGGAGTCTTCCAGAAGTTGCTCTTTCTTTTTAATTGGTGTCTGCTTATGCTTACAAGTGTGGCGTGTACGTACTGTGCTAAGAAACAGAACTCTGAATTGCTTTCCTACAAAAAAAAATTTGAAAAAAAAGATGAGATCATCACTCTGAATCACTGATAGAATAAATCTTGCATGTTTAAAATCATAATTGTTAAACCGCAGGTGCTGGTAAAACACGAGAAATCCCCACCTTATGTACAGCTGTAAGTGCACGGCTGCTCTGGAAAACTGTGGCAGGTCCTCAAAAATGAAACTCAGTGACCATCTGATCCAGTAAGTCCACTTCAGAGAAAACCCAACAAACTGAAAGCAAGGTCTCCAGGAGGACTTTCTACCCACACTCACTGAAGCCTTGCTCATGATGCCAAAAAGTGTGACCCAGTGTCCACAGACACACCAGTGTAATCACAAACAATGAGTTACTCAGCTGGCACATGCTACAATATGAATGAGCCTCAGAGGCACTGTGTTACATGAACAAAACCTAGTCACAAAAAGACAGGTACAAATGGAGAAAAAAAGCCCTAAATTGGACAGCTGTGAGACCTGAAACGTGTCTGACTCCAAGCACTTTGGGTAAGAGCTACTCAAGCTNTACTATCTGAATCTTCTAAGAGGCCCTAAGCAGTGAAATTCACAGAGAGAAGGTAAAATAGACTAGTGTTAGAAAGGACTGGAGAAGAAGAAGGGGAGGTACTATTTAATGGTTACAGAGTCACAGTTTGGAAAGACGGGCACTTTTAGTGATGGATGGGTGGTGGTGACGGCTGTGGTGATGTACCACAAGAAGGAAGGAATGCACTGCTTGCCACTGAACTGCTCACATAAAAATGATCAAAATGTTAAGTTTTGTTATGGACATTTTAACACACCCCAAAAAAAGTTATTATGATATTGTTTTGCATTTGAAAAAGGCTCTTGCTAAATTGCCAAGGTTAGCCCTAAATCTACTATGTGGTCCAGGCTACCCTGAAACTCCTGGTGACGCTCTTGTCTCAGCTTTCTGAATGATCAGATCACAGGTATGTACCACCATGCCTAGCTTAATTTTTTTTTTCCTAATCGTTATTTCTAGAACCAATCTTTGAGATTATCTAGCCCAACATCCACCCTACACAAGAAGCCTTCTCCTGGAAGCAGGGTTATTTAATCTCCTGCCAGACAGAGCAGACACAGCTGATTTCGCAAAGAAGCCTGATGGAGTCTGGGTTTGCAGCATTTGTTCCTTAGGAATCTAACATCCCTCATTCTAAGTAAAGATCCAAACATCTGACAACAGTGTTAATATCAGTCTTTGGTTTTCTCTTCTCTAACCCACATCTTCAGCTGCTTCTCGCCCATGTGGATACAGAATAGAACATCAATTGACCTATATTTACTCTGTGAGCATTTGTGTTCATTACTAAAATACCCAATTGAGTGTGACATGAATTGGGGGGAGAAGGGAGCCTCTTGCTTCCCATGATCCAGACACTGGATTACTCTTCCTGTTGCATCATATACCTAACGCCCATGGACTTTTTCTAGTGTTCACATCATCACACTGCTTCATATATTTAAAGGTACAAAGTTTATAATAACTAATTTCATGAACAGTGAAAACAAGTTTGCTGGTAACTAGTCACTTAATAAAGTCTACAGATAAAATAAAATACAGATAAAATACAGTACAACAGCATGTATTATGTTGTATATTGTTACATCATAGATATCCATGGCATTACCATGGTGATAGAAAAATTCAGTTAGTTTTTAATATCTTTACTTGGTATTGCAATTTTAATAAAAATGTAACTTTAGCATTGAAGAGCTTGACAGGAAATGAATATATCATTGCTGGCCCAAAAAGTAAGGAGATTTCTTTTTTTCTTTTCTTTCTTTTTTTATATCATATTTCTTAAAGATCTAAGATTATCTAAGAGAATTACAAAGCCAATCAGGACACACTTTATGACATTTGAATACTTTGATTCACTCCAGTTAACACTTACCTTGAACATTTAGCACCCTTTCTACATTCACATCAGAGAGTCTCTTTTTCCGAAGTTCAGCACGGATCCTAAACACCTGATCAGCATATGGAGTCACCACACCAATACTGCCGTCATCCAACTTCCCCCACGCTACTGGCCACTTCCTTCTTAGCTCTTCTACACGTTCCACCACTTCAAACACCTTTAACCAAACACACTTGTTAAAATCACTACTGGTGTTTGGGCAAAGAATACAGTAACTGAAGCAGACTGATATAGGGTTGCATTTTGGTAAATGCCATTTAAAAACCAACCTACAAATGGGAGTAGTGCATTCCTGACATGAACATGGTAAGGAAGGTAACATTGTGTTCACTTTTCAAGCAGTACAATCCTGTAATAACATGACTAGTGGAAACACTGAAACCAAGACAATGTGCTGAGCAAGTGGCCATATCTTCCACATCCCCCATTCTTAATGTAAAAAAGGGGTGGAATGTCACAGAAAAACAGGATAGAATCAAGAATGTAGGGAAAACAGGGAAGCAAGTCCACACCACCCTTGTGNTTCTCAGTCCACTCTAGAGCAAGCCAAGAAACTACTCAACCAACCAGAAGATCCCACTGAGTCCCAGGAAGACAAGGCCTGATATTGTCCCCCTTGTCCCATACTGATATAACTAAGTAGATCATCCAACAGCTACTAGGTGACACAAACCTCAGCTGGGACCAGGATAAATTTCAAACAGACTTTCAGCATCTGTTCCCTACTTGTGGTACAAGTTCAGCCAAGCCATTGCATGAACTTTTCTACAGATTATATACAGCAAGTTGTTTGGATCCTACTTGTTGGGTTATATAGGGTTTTTAGTATAGTTTATCTACTTGTCCTCAATGAATTGATCAAGAAATTTCAATGTCTGGCACAGGCTAATAAAACATGTTCCTTAACTCCTAAGAGATTACTACTTAGAAAACAATCATATCTGTCTATCTATCTATACACTTATCTACTTTCCTACTGTCTGTCTGTCTGTCTGTCTGTCTGTCTGTCTGTCTGTCTATCTATCTATCTATCTATCATCTATCTACCTACCTACCTATCTGGCAAGTTTAATCCAGAGTCATACAGCTGAAGTGGAAATTTTAAATGATGTCTTTTAACTACAGTATTTATTTAGTATTTACTAACAATTTCTATTTGAAATTACAATGTCTACTGCAGTAAGGAATATGAAAAGCATGTTTTTGCCTGTATGGACAGATGTGAGGCAAACGAAACACAGGAGATACTCTGCTGCAAAACCCCAACAGTTTCCACCATGAAGCAACAACCTAACTATTGCCATACCCTATCCCTCCATTCATATTCTTACATTTTAAGTAACATAAAATGGTATCAAAATGAAACTGCTTCCCAACAGATTTGCTGTAGACTAGTCAAACTCAGCAAAAAGTCTAGAGACTGATCAAAGAGCTTATAAGCAAGAGAGAAATGTCTGTTTAATGAAATCTGCAGCACCTCAGTAAGAACAGAGAGAGGCTGGGGCATCCACACTGGGGACTGCTTCCAGAACTGCTTCAGCAGCCAATTTCCATATCCCTCACATCCCTGTGTTGAGGAAGCTATTGCAGGTGGTTTGAGCAACTGGCAAACACTGGCAGACTCTGTTTTCCACAGTTCCCTACTACAAAAGGCCTGTATTGAGCAGCTGGCAGCAGCTGGGTAGAGCCTGTACCCCTGTCCTCACCTCCTACAGCACAGGGGAGATCTAAGGAAGACTTCAGGAGAAGTGTGCAGTCCTTCTCAGGACAAAAACCCTATCCTATGGACATTCAGTGGCCAGTGAGCATCAATGGATCCCAACTTCCCTTGTTCTAAATGCAGGAGATTCTTTTTTTATTATTATTATTATTTTATGTGCATTGGTATTTTGCCATGGGTGTCAGGTCCCCTGGAATTGGAGTTATAGACAGTTATGAGCTGCCATATGGGTGCTGGGAATTGAACCCCAGTCCTCTGGAAGAAGTCAGTGCTCTTAACCACTGAGCCATCTCTCTAGCCCTGCAGAAGATTCTTACTGGAGGCTGGAGAGATGGCTCAGCAGTTAACAGTACTTTCTAGTCTTCCAGAAAACCTGAGTTTGGTTCCAAGCACCCATACTGGGCAGCTGACAAACATTTATACGTAACTCTAGCTGCAGGAGATCTAAAACCTCTTCTGGTCTCCCCAGGCATTTTTACTCAAATGTAGGTATCTACACTGACACTTAATATAAATTTTAATAAATACATTTTTTTAAAAAAGTGAGCCTCACAAACTGGCAACACTGCCAAGAAACCAAACTTCAGCGGGATCATGCCCCAAGGAATTAAAAGTAAGACAACTGACATGAAAAGATACTAGCAGGATTCCACATATCCTTCTGTGCTGACAGAAGGGCCCAGTAAACAAAGATAAGTCAGAGACTACAACCCAAAGTGAGGAAAATCGAGGAAGAAAAATTACCAAAGGGGCATAATTAAGCTCCAACATGTATCTAATATTAGAGAAAATCAGATGGAGAGAAGAAAAAATACATTAAACATATCCAAAGAAAATCAGGCCAGGCGTGGTGGTGTACACCTTTAGTCCCAGCACTTAGGATGCAGAGGCAGGTGGATCTCTGTAAGTTGGAGGCCAGCCTGGGCTACAGAGTGAGTTCCAGGACAGCCGGGGCTACACAGAGAAACAAAAACAAACAAACAAGTATGTGTGTATGTGTGTTTACAAATATAAAAATGGAGCTTTATTTAGCCATCAAAAGAAAAAATATGTTTTTTGCAGGAAAATGGATAAACTAGATCATCATATTAAATCTGAAGTAAGCCAACTTTACAAAGACAAATAGCATATGTTGTCTCTCACATGGGAAATCTAGGGGGAGAACAGAAATGGTGTGGATGTAAAAGGGTGATTCTCATGAGAAGAAAGGGGAAGATAGAAGTAAACAAGACCAAAATACTTGATATACATGCATGAAAATGCCATGATGAAACTTGTTACTCTTTACAATTATGCTAATGTATGCTAATGAAAATGTCCAAGGAAATGATGGCTAAAATATGTCCATAACCAATGAAAAACACATGTAAATACAATGAACTTGAAGTTAGATCAATATATCCAGATGTACACTAAGATGTGCACCCAGACATATCACAGTCAAAATGCTTAAAATCAAAGACAAAAATGAAGTCTTGAAAACAGGAAAAGAAAAATAACTATTTAGAAAGGGGCTCTAAAGATAAACACATTAACTTCTCATCAGAAAGAGGAGGGATATATGCCCAAGAGTGGTATAGCTGGGTCTTGAGGAAGATTGATTCCCAGTTTTCTGAGAAACCGCCATACTGATTTCCAAAGTGGCT
>LZPO01097105.1:354272-366000 GCA_001675575.1 Neotoma lepida
TTTGAGATAGGGTTTCTTTGTGTATCCTTGGCTGTCCTAGAACTCACTCTGTAGACCAGGCTGGCCTCAAACTCACAGAGATCCACCTGCCTCTGCCTTCCGAGTGCTGGAATAAGGCATGTACCACCACCAGCAGCAGCTTCACTCAACTATTTCTAAGCCAAGAACATGATGATATCCAAGACTGTCACATTTTCTATGCAACACACCACACCCACACACACCCACACCCACACCCACACACCACTACAAGTAAATAAAACAATCAACTCTTCTCCATTAGAGTGAGAACACTCAGGGTAAAATGCTAGCTCCTCCATTTCCACTGTGAGGTCAGAGGTTAAAATCTGCAACCTACTGAGAAAGTATCCTTTAGTCAACATCTCATCTTCCCTTAGGGAACAAGCGCACAGGATTTTATTATTACACGTAACTAGGTTCTACTGCACTGATGATTTCTGCTGTCTTTTAGAGTGAGAGTACAACACAGTATGGACATCTGTGTTAACAGGCCACACCATTGTTCTAAACACTTTCAAAGGGTTTTGGTGACAAGAATTAAAGAATTAAATAGCATAACTTCATGGTTCCAGCCTGGACTCAACTAGAAATAAGAGATTAGTATATTATGGATCAAAGTGTAGTTAAAAATTAATTTTAAGCAATAATTAATAATCATTAACAACCTAGGCCATGATATATTAGTTTGCAAAATGGTAAAATTAAGTATTAATTCATATAAGAAATAACAAAAGCAAATGGTATAATAAATATTTATGATTCTTTATTGTTTTCTGAAGAAAAGGATTTTTATTCTTCCACAATCTATATTTAAGTACATTTTATGTCCACATATAATCACTGGCCCTTTCTACAGCAACGGAAAATTTCCTTTGCTCCTCTGTCTCTTCCATGGTAGCACAAAGTCCTGACCATGTCATCACAGTGCTGCAGAAGTCACTGCAGTGCCTTCTGCTTCCCCAATGTGCAGCTTCCAGTAAGTGACCACAGCTAGAATTGTACTCCATCAAGAACTGTTTTTACATGACTACTCTGCTGTGCAGAACATGCTAGAATTTTAATCAAACTCCATTTGATGTCAGCTAATCACTTATTTTACACTATTTTTTTAGATGTACATACCAAAATCTACTCCGACCATAACAACAGTTTTACACGAGAAACTTAAAAAAGGATGTCTTTCTTTCTGTATACATGTTTCAGAAATGGTCAACAATTTTCACATTTTGCCTTAATTTAAGGATTTCTTCCAATGACATAACCTCCAAATGCCAAGTTAAGCATAGTTAATGCTTTACGTGTTTCCAAAGCCTCTAAAATCTTTACAGACACCTTTTCTTAAGAATAACAAAGAACAATACAGATACATAATAAGCCTTAAAAATACCTGAGAGGTCTTGCCTGGGGATTGCCTGCTTCTACATATGGATGTAAATAATCCTTTATGTAGAGGTCAGCAGCACTATTAGAATGGGTGCAAATGAGAATCCTGCTGAAATAAATGGTGCAAATAAAAAGAATGACACAACACAAAGCTAGTCAAGCAGTATATAATACCAAAAGAGCAGTGGCCATCTTATATGTCTATTTCCCTCACCCTGCTCAGATTCTTCACCAGGGCCCTATGATGCCTTTAACAGAGTATGTTATTCTAAGCCAAGGAAGAGTTCCCCCAAATAATTTTTAAATCTGTCCATAATAAACACTTTAAACCCAGCTCTTTGAGTTCTAACATATCCCATCCCTTAGCAGACTTGACATTTTGATAGATATGTTAAAAACTATCATTGTCTACATTGCCAGCATATTCTAACACAATACAAATTTCATGGCTTTGAGGTCTTACTTTTCCTTTAATGATTAAGAGCTGGATAAACTGTCTCGTTGGCCCTCATCCTATCTCTACAACAAGAAGAGAGGCTGTGCCTGCCTAAGCAGACAGTGAACACCTCCTCCAGCTCACCTCGTGTCCTGTTGCTGCACTATGTGCTTGACGGCCTGAGCCAGCGTGAAGGTTTTGCCTGTCCCATAGGGTCCGATGATGAGGACAGGCGGCAGCTGGATGGTGAGTGGTGTGGTGATGGCCAGAACAGCTTCTTTCTGTTTTGCATTTAGTCGAGGATCCAACTGCTCATCCCATTGTCTATAGAAAATACAAACATGCTATTTTAAACGTGCACACCAGTGTTGTCAGTTTCCCTGACACTAAATCTACCCAAGTAGCACAGCATCTACAATAGCCAACACTTACTCTGAAACCTCTCAGATTACTCAAGAAAGTCATTGTAAGATGTTCTTCCATGAATCAAAACTAACCTGAGTTAGCTAGAGAAATCAAACACGTGTAGTCTGTTTGCTGGCGATATTTCAAAATGCAGAAAACTATTTCCAACAATGAGGAAGCTGTCAATTCCTCCATTGCAAATAGAATGCAAAAACCAACTATTGAAATTTCTACTGCTGACCTATGAAAAGGTGCCCAGACAAACTTAGAACAAAAGAAAGGAAAACCTGCAGCCCCCTGGTTAAGAGATATCAAAGTTGATTGATTAAGTAGCAGAGTGATTAAAATCTTGATTAAGTAGCAGTTTTTTTTAAAGGTATCAAAACCCAGACAAAATGGAACATTTCCTGGTCTTTACACACAGAAACCATCCCCATAGCTCCTATTGTGCAGAGTGAAGAGCACCTGTTGCAGCAGCACATGCAGCTGTGTAATGAGATCACTCCCACAAGTGCCTCTTCTATCACGTAGGTATGATTGAAGATTTAAATGGACACCAGATGCTGAGACAGATGAAACTGAAGAACCAACAGTATTCTTCCTCACAACTCCACCCAAAATACTCAACACAGCAACAACTATGGTAAAAATAGGGAAAATGTGAACCCCAATAGGAAGGGCATGTGAAGACACTTCAAGTATCTTCAGAATGACCCACAGACAGGAGGGCAGAGTTAAGACAAGTCCCTCTCAGTGTAGCTGGACTCTACTTAGACCAGAGATTACTCCCATATGAAAACTGTCCTAACAGTCTGAGATGCTGAAAAACTGCCACTGATACACTGTGCTAAACTCAAACCAAGGAGATTCTTTCAATCTACAAAACCTTAGAAAACAAACTTGGAAGATAAAACATGCTACTACTAATTTTTCTGAATTTGACTTTTTTTAAACAGCAAAAAAGGACTCTGAGCACGTACTGCATGGAGCATCTTACTTCAGAGTCCCTCTTCAATAGCCAGCTTCTGCAATCATAGCACCTGGCAATGTTCCATCTTCTATTGCAAAAGAAGAAATTAGCTCTAGGTGACCACAATGCCCAGACCCGACTGAAGCAGACACTGGCGTGGTTACCAACAANTCATCATGTTATGGAATAATCTTTTTGTATAGTGTGAAGATGTGTCTTCGCCAAGGTGCCTTCTGATTGGTTTAATAAAAGAGCTGACTGGCCAAAACTGGGCAGGAAGAGTTTGGGTGGGAGAGCCAGACTAGGAGAAAGCTGGGAAGAAGAAGGGCAGAGTCTGAGGAGCTGAGAGCAAGAGAGAAGCAAGGAGCAGAGAGAAGCAAGGAGCAGAGAGAAGCAAGATGAACAAGCCCTGTTGAAAAAAGGTACTGCCATGTGGCAGAGGGTAGATAAGTAATATGGGTTAATTTAAATGTAAGAATTAGCTAGTAACAAGCCTGAGCTACATGTTGAGCATTACAATTAATATTAAGTCTTCGTGTGGGTTACTTGGGAACTGGTGGCTGGGAATGAAAAGTCCACCTACATCACCCCAACTCTGGCCAATCTGACGAGAGAAGAAGTCTCTCAAAGCAGACTCTATATTATATTAAAACAACAACAAAAAGCAATGTTCATTAGTTTTGGGGGGTTTTTTAAGTCAAGAGAACCCTTCTCATGTTGGTGCTCCTCTGGCTGCAAAGAGCATGTGGTAAATAAATCCCAAGTAGCCATCACATAACCAATGAACAACAAGCACCAGAAAACAACAGCAAACATACAAAAATCCCAACATGTTGTTCTAGGCCAGGAGGAAAGGCGATGTAGTGTGTGACAGCACTGCCCCGGTTCTGGTTACCTGTCTCTGGGCTTCTATAACTCAATTTACGATAGCAGAGAACTGTTTCACAAACCCACATCTGACACCCCTTCGTCTGTCTACAGAGGTAAGACATTAGACGGCTGTCTTAAAGTCAATGAGACCATGCATGTTTACATAAACTCAAACATTCATCTAAAGCTATTTGCAAAAATAATTGAGAAACAAAAGTTCAATCCATTTTAGCTTCTATTTCTATATTTTCTGACTTTAGAAGACATTACTTGAATAATATACATTTAAAAACAAAACAACACATACTACTCGTTCCCATCAGCATGAGTTACAGAATGCTATAGATATAAGACTCCATACATTAACTACAATGCTAAAAGATTAATGACAAACTTACAGGAACAATTCTGTAAATTTGTCAATATCTTTCCTTAATTATGGAACCCATTCTGCTTATCAACTTTTTCTGTGTAAGGGCCTCAGAGCAGATCTGAGAATTTATCGATGTCAGTCATTTCTGTAATTTCTGGCAATGAATAATGAATACATAAAGAAAGGCAAAAACTGAAAGCAACTATCATTATTGTACCACCACTTAGTAAGAGAGCAACCTAAACATGCATGCTGCAAAGCATTGTTTCCACAATTGAAAACAGTCTCCCCAAGCTTAATCTCAGAAGATATTTTTAAAATAGAATAAAATTATTTTATTCCCGGCGCTAAGTTAATTCCAAGTCTTTTCCTCTCTAGCCCAATCCAATGCATTCCTGCAGTTGGTATATAGGCTGCCTGCTCAAGAACGACTTCTCTGCTTCATTGTCTCTCTACATTCCCTGTGATTCCAGAAAAAAGTTTAAATGGCTACTGGTTTCTCAGGTCCTAGACACAGGACCTTCCACTACTGTTCCTACTACAGTGGGCAAGCCTGGTACTGCTTGAAAAGCTTCCTGCTGTGCGCCGGCTTCTTGGCACTTGCACAGTTGACAGTCAGGACTGTTGGACACAATGAACAAATCAAGTCATAATGCCAAAAGCTTCACTAGAGTACCTCACATTTGAGACTAACCTTCCTCTTTAAATTTGAAATTAATACTAACTTCAATGTATAAGACTCACTTGATACTCAAAATGAATAAGACATGGTCTCATACTTTCCAAAGCTCAGAGTCCAGGAAAAAAGTTGAAATGTACACAACTGACAAAATGAATTTAGAGAGAAATCATGCTGGAAAGCGTGGAATTGCCACAGCAGGGGCCCAGTCAACATGTACTAAAATAATAAAACAGAAGCATCCGCTCATCTGCTTGAAGAGGGAGCACTTAAGCTGCCCATGACTCTAAAGGACCAAATGATCTTCAAAAGGCTGATTCTGGGCAAAGACAGGAGAGGAAATCATGCAACCATGAGGAGAGATGAGGAGGTAGAGAGACGCACAATGAGTACATAGCACCAGGGTCACACATCAATATATTTAAAGCTAACAGACTAGACTCTTAAAGTGGCTAATGATGTTGCATAGATTTTACCACAATGTTTAAAATATTCTAAAGGAATAACAAAAACATAGGAGGCAAATAAGTACAGGAAGGCATAAATGCATGTCACGGCAACTGAACACAGGTAGAGCATGGGGACTGAGAAAAGAGGGGGACAGCACTGGGCGGCACAGTGAGAAGCTCTGACAGAGCTCAGAATCGGGCTCTCAGACTTTATCCAGAGATCTGCACATGATGAAATGCCATGGTTATTTTAAAAAACTAACTTTGGAAGAAGTATTTGGGTTGGACCAGACAACGGAGAGACAGACAGCAGGTTGGAAGATCAACAGAATGCCACAGAAATAGCCCAGGCCTCACTTAAGCACCAGTTATAAGAATGGAAAGGAAAAGACGGATGAAAAGGAGCTCAACCAAATGAGAATGGGATGTCCCTGGGTTTCTAAAATCAGATCACAATCACTTTCAGGACAGTGAGCAGCAAAGCCACAGTAAACAAAGACTGCTGGAGACATGCAGGCAGTGTCTGTTGTAGACAGAGTGGGGTGAGGCAGCTACACCAAGCCCCTACTGAAAGGCACACCATGTTTTCTTCTGTTCTAGGGCCAGAAGCGACAGAATATTGAGTGGACTTGTATGTGCATCTTCTAGGCCTGATCCACAAAAATGTACCATCTGCTCCTCTGTGTTCACTCTTTACTTGTCAACATGCAAGCGACCTTGGAAATCAATCACTAAAGATGCCAAGACATCCATCAGTAGGAAACAGGGCCACCACCGTGGCAGGTGGCCACCCAACCATGTCTTTATTGTGTAAAGCCACTTAGATATTTTTTTAAGGTCAAGTGAGCTAGGAAGGCAGAAGTTAATGGGACAGTAACCAGTAACAAAGATAAACAAATACTCACACAGTTGCATATTCTTGGGACAAACAAGCAGTACTTTATTTAACTGCAGGTGGAGGTGACAGTTAAATAGATCCCTATTTGCACAACCCCAAAGAAATATCTTCCAACCACTCCCTCCACTTTGCTAAATCACAATATCATCTACATCCCAAAGATGTTTTATATATTTGAAGCACTGCAGAAAGGTCCTGATTGTCACGTTAGAATTCCATTTGGAAACATCCCTAAACTGCTCAGTGTTCTATCAAATTGAGACCACTGAGAGAAGCCACAGAACTAATTTACAGTCTGAATGCCAAATGCTTCATTCATCTCAAGAACATAGGCAAACTTTCTAACAAAAGTATGTTTGAGCTCAGTGTACTAGCTTGCATTGCAACCTCAGCACTGGAGAGGCTGAGACAGGAGGACTACCACAAGTTCAAGGTTAGCTTCAGCTACATAATAAGATCCAGTCCAGCCTGGCTACAGTGTGAGATGCTGTCTTAAAAAGAGAAAAAGGGGGGGAAAAGAAACAATCAAGTTTGCTTGAACTGATACAGGCATTCAATTTAATATTAACATCCTTCTTTTTCTAGGAAATCTCTTTTCATACCTGTTGGGACTCCAGGGTATGGTAGGAGTCATACTGATGTCTGGAAACAAAACCCCATTGTCCTTAATCCTGTCTAGTGCATAATGCATTTCACAGAGGGGTAATCGATTCAATTGAAACTGAAGCTCAACCTGAAATACAAAATGAACATTTTTAAAACAGTTTTTACACCAACATCAATACTGGCAGTGTACAAAAATACTTCATGGAGACAACAGTTTGCAAGACAAATTTAGAGTTTCTTTCAAACTACGATCATATCCTAAGAGTAATTAGTATAGGAAACACTGGCTGTGTTTGTTAGGCACTGTAACGAAGCAGCTGCCATGGATGACCTCATGTGATTATACTAACACTATACATGCTATTACTGACCTCACTTTACATAGTAAGAACTGAAATCTTATAAATGAAGAGTTGGAGTCCACCATGCCCATGAAGGATACATTTGATAACATCACAACAAGTGTGTGGTAATCACATGTTGAGTGATAATCAGCCTTACAACCCTGTTCAGACTGACGATGAATAATCCACTAAGTTTATTCAAAAAGACAGGTTAGCTTTCTAGTTAAATATCACAAACTGAACATAGGCTTCACCTAAACACCATTAGTGCAAAAAGGGAAGCAGACACAATGCTGATCCCGTGGCCCTGGACGCAGCAGCTTCCAAAATGATCTGCTCTTCCGTTGATGTCAGCATCTAATCAGAAAGCTCGAGCTTGTACAAGACTGGAACATACTACATGCTCCTTAAATTCAGAAGGTGACAAAGCTATAATTTTAACCACCCAGGGTAAGACTTCAAAGTCAAGTACACTTCTGGCTGGAGTGAAAACAGTCCTGGAAAGGCACTGCCTGCAAACATACCTGTGTGTCACAGTCAGGCCGAAGATTAAGCTCTTCACAGCATTCCCTGGATATCCTTAAAAATATATAATCTTTTGTTTTTTCTTCAATAGTAGCTTCATACACCTTCTCTTTGGTTCCCTGGGTCTGTACTAGCTTCTCTTTAGGGACTGGTAATAAATAAACAGCATTGACTTTGGTCATCACCAGTCGTCCAGCCAAAGTATCTTCAGAAAGGGTTTCAGTAAGCTTAAAACGCCCAAAGAGTTGTCCGTTCTGAGCATACTTTGCACCCCCAGAAACTCCAGTGAGCATGAAGCTTGCTAAAATCTGCAACTGCACTTTAAGGTTGAACCTAAATCAAAAGCAGAAAACTAGTTTGAGTATTTCTCGAAAAAACCGTAAGAACTAGAAAAATACAACAAAGGAATTCAAATATAAATATATGGAAATATAAAACTTTGTATCAGTTCCACTCTACTACATTAGCAACTCTACATACTATAGTATCTTTCTCCCCTAAATCCAAGCTGAAGACAAATTACATAAGCATCCTTAGTTGTGTTGAAGAATATGGATCTAAATGACTGAGTGTGGCCCCTGAGTGGGCTCAGTGGGTGATGGCTGCTGCCAAGCCTGATGACCTCAGTTTGATTCCAGAGCTCATGCTGTGGAAGTAGTGAGCTGACTCCTGAAAGTTGTTCTCTGACCCCTATATGTGAGCTCTGCCTCTCAGACACACACACATATGCACAAGCACAAATAAATAATTCTTATAAGTCTGAGTAAACTACAGGTGATTTTTAACAAAGTGAAATACATTAATAGGAAAACCTGTTGGAACATGGTTGAGATAACTAAGACTTGACAATCACCTAAGCTAAGAGGAAAGAGCTGCACTAAAACTACAGTGGACTTTCAGCTGAGGGCTTTGCCAGGTAAACCACACCAAAAGAATCTAACCATGACATTTCTTTCTCGGTGATGCTAACAAATAACAACCAGAATAAGTTTATCTGTTATTACAAGGAAGGGAGTCCATGCGGGAGATTCACTATGGAAGAAAGAGTCGACCTATCTTAGCAGACAACAATCAAGACACTCGTGTACATGTGAACATGAGAGAATGTGTGCTTGAAGGCGTCACAGAGAATCAAGATTAATTTCCACAGTTAAAGAAACAGCAGGGTGTGGTGGCACACACCTTTAATCCCAGCACTTTCGAGGCAGAGGCAGGTGGATCTCTGAGTTCAAGGTCAGCCTGGTCTTTAAAGTGAGTCCAGGGCAGCCAAGGGCTATACAGAGAAACCTTGTCTTTAAAAAAAAGAAATATTACATAGAATACACAAGAGTTATAAAACCAAAAGGTCTACACATACTAAAATTAGTATTTAATAACACAATTTTATATGAGAATCAAATAAAATCCAGTAGGATCTGCCTTGTATGAGACTTTCTAAAAATACTGTTACATTTCTCTCATTCTGTATGTAATTTTACTGACTAATTAAAAGAAACACAGATTTCATCTTATCCAAGTATATCTGATTCTTCAAAGACCAGATTTATGCTCAGAACTCAAATTAAAAAGTCTAAACATGAAAGTGAAGAGAAACTGCCCAGTTGATAGCCACTGTCCACCTCACCATTTGAAGAAAACTCGAGCCCTTGTGTCATGAGTGACTCTTTAAAGAAAGTGTCACAAGCTGCCTTCCACATGATGAGAAGGACTGGGTCATTAAAACTCACTTTGGAAGAGACTGCCTCTAACACATCGTTGCCTGACAAGACCTCTCTCTGTTGCTAAAGGTCATGTCCAAGCTGCAAATCATCTCCTTCTACTTTGCACTCATTCTCCTCTTTAAACTCCATCTTCCTTGGGCTTCTGTTAGAGCCACACCCTCCAGGGACTCTCTGCTACCTCCCTCCCTTTCTATTCAAAATCAGCCACCTTCCCAAAGCCCCAGTGTGCCCTCATCTTACTCTCTCATGGATACCTTTGTTCCTGCATTCTCCATGCCCAGACATGTAACACCAAATAACCTCTGGCCTCTTCAACATGACTCCAGGCACTATGCAAAAAGGCTGACCATTCAGTTAAGTCTCCAAGCCAGAAGTTGAGTTACATCGACTGTGCCTGTCTCACCAACTGCCATTCCCCCAACTATACTATCACAAAACCCTGGTTTCTGGGGGCACCATGACTCCTACTACTGGTTAAGTCATTTGCAACTCAACATTTTTAACCTGGATTACTATATAAACTTTGAACATGCTTTCTGTCTCTAATCTATTCTCTCTATCATATACCAAACTCTCATTTCAACCACTTTATTCCCTAATACATTCTTAAAATTCTGTAATACATTTCTCAATCATCTTAGGCAATATATTCAAATTTTATGGCTATATTTAATTTTGAAGCCACCATCCCAAAACTTGACCATATTGAACAGTCATGAACGCTAAGCCCACAGCCTTACAGCAGCAGGAAAATCTGCTGTATCACTAACCAATGCCTTGACGCCCTAGAAAACAAAACTTCAAAAAGCAGACAGTTTCCTGCAGAAGACTGGCTACACGCTAAAGATGCAGCTTTAGCCTTTCTACTAGAAACCTTACTTCTAATATCTCCTCTTCCTAAAAGGCTGCCTGGCACGCTAAACTAAAATCCCAGTCATAGTCCCTCTCAAGTATTAGAAGCCTAGCATCTGACAGCTTGGAGCTGGAGAGATGGCTCAGCAGTTAAGAGTGCTGGCTGCTCTTCCAGAGGACCCACGCGCACATCAGACAGCTCACAATCTCCTATACGTAACTCCAATTTCAGGGACCTAACACTCTCTTCTGACCTCCTTGGGGCACCTGCACTCACATGCAAATACCTGTACACAGACACACACAGAAACACATAATTTAAAACAAATCAAAAAAAACCAAAAACTTTGAAATTTAATAATTCAAAAACTTCAAATACAAAACACATCCTAAATGAACAAAGACAATTTCTGCCACTGTTGTTCATCACATTTTGAATCAATCTTGAAGTCAATATAATCTCAGCCTTCCCAGGAGGCAAAAACAGCCAACAAAATTTCCACTGTTGTAAAACCACTTTGTCTAGCTGATAACAAATGTGATTGTAACCAATGCCAGCATCAGTTATGTCAAACCTCTGAAGTGATATTTTAATTTTCAAATACCAAAGCTATAGGGTAAATTTGATTTCATGAGATTTTTCCCACTACATGAACAAAAATGAGCCTAGAAAAATAAACTATCTGGAGTTTTTAGACAACAGTTTAGATTACACTGAGTTTGGTTTGCTGGTGCAGAGTGGAGAAGTGGGGTAACCCACGGAAGCTGTGCTCATGGTTGGGATGTGACACACATCCTACTCCCACACTAGACTTGCCGGGCATGGAGACCAGTTAGGCTTGCCACCACACAGTTCAATGGAGACCACAGCTTCAGTTAACATCTAGTCTTTGTATTTTATGATTTATTTTTATTATTTTTAATTATGTGTATGTAGAAGGCATAAATGCATGTATGTCAGGTGCTCTCAGAGGCCAAAGTGTAGGATCCCCTAAAACTGGGGTTACAAGCAGTTGTGAGCCACCTGATATGGGTTCTGGGAATAGAACCCGGGTCCTCTGTTGTAGAATATTATTTTAAGGTGTGTTACTTTTGTTTATGTTGTATTTGTTTAACTCTGTGAAGCTGTGTTACTTTGCCTGTCTAACACACCTGATGGTCTAATAAAGAGCTGAACTGTCAATAGCAAGGCAGGA